>LNAC01000287.1:980226-1129197 GCA_002007465.1 Ailurus styani | reverse complement strand
ACCAACCCACTTGGAGAAGGGCAGCAAAGGGATGGCATGCGGAGGTAGAAGCACAGTCAGGCCAAGTAAGTGATAGGAAAACATCCCCCAGGTGGCTTCCCTGTAGGTTCTGACTGGCTACATTTCCTGAATTATTAATTTTGTCCTCTTGCTTTTACTAGGACATAATGACTACATGTGTCCAGCTACCAACCAGTGCACAATTGATAAGAACAGGAGGAAGAGCTGTCAGGCCTGCCGGCTCCGCAAGTGCTACGAAGTAGGCATGATGAAAGGCGGTAGGTACCTCCCTTACCCCACCCCCACCCCCCACGCCAAGGGCGCCCGCCGGCGAGGGGCGTCCCTGCCTGGCCCCCGGTGCTGACCACTTCCGTCCCAACAACCGTGGCAGTGCAGTGTTTTCCCTTCTAATTAGTTATTTATTCCTATTCCTAGTTTTTTTTTGCCACAAAAGTATTTTTATAACACTTTTTTTTAAATAGGAAGTGCCTGGAAGTGGAGATTCTAACATGTTATTTTGTGTTTTATATTTTAGATGTAAATACTTATATTTTAAATCAGAGGTGTGTAGGAGGTGGCGGGGAAGGAAAGGAAGACTGCTCTGTGAATTATTCTAGACATATTTTTCAGTGACTGTTTATGTTGCTAATGCTAGAAAACGATGTCTGAGAAGGAGCTTTCCCTAAATTGAGACTTGTAAATGTGAGAGATAAATAGCTAATTTATAATCTTCGAATCTCTGAACATCCCTCAGGGAATTTGAATTTCAATCAAAAAGCAGCTTTTTCCTTTAGAAGTTGAGTCAACCCGCAGCTCCCATAACCTCAGCATCTGGCACGGGGCCAGGAGCTGTGGAATAACTGCGGAGTGCTAACAAATCAGGAGGCACGCAGGCTTTGTGCCCGTGTGCTTCCATCTTTGTGGCTCCGTGCGCCTGCGCGCGCCTGCGCAAATGCATGTGCGTGCGCGTGCACGAGCGCATGCGTGGTTTTCTGTCCCCTCACATACCCAGTTTTCCGGTTTTCTTTAACCCACTGAGCCCCCCGGGCGCACTCCAGTTTTCTTTTACCGAAATCCGGTGTCTGGTTCTGAGGGTGTTGTCTGNTCTGGTTCCGAGGGTGTTGTCTTCTCTACAGATGTGGTTGCCTGATTGTTCTTGTATTCTTGGGGATCTAGTCTTAAGGAATATGGATGCCAGTTTTGTGTAGCCTTCGAAATACTGGGAAAGAACAAATAGAAGGTGTATAGTTAAAGTCATGGCGCGTTTAGTGTTCAGGAGGATACAAAGGGGAGGGAGGGACCTCGGGTTGTGTTGTATTGCCTGATGACTGTAATAGGGGAAGAGCTTTCTGAAGGAGATGGGGACTGAGCATAAGTTGAGAAGGGAGTTAACGGTGAAAAACAATGGAGATTGCGCAAGTGAAGGGCAGCTGGTTCTCCGCTTGGTAATACTTAGCTGAAAGGGGAAGCGGAAGGAAAACCAACAACCTGCTTGGAAGGAAGCTTACAGTCAAAGATTCCTGGGTACAGTCAAAGGTTGGGATTTTAAATACAGCATTCGGAATAAATTCTCTTGATGAACAGGTGAAATATTGAATTTACTCATTGTGTGAGCTGTGACTATATGTCTTGGAGGTCTGAAAAAGCAGCTTTAACTCAAAGGGTAATTAATTCCAAGAATTTAACAGCCAAATTCAGAAAATGACACTTGGAGTCATAAATGGATTAAATATTTAAGGAATTCATCTTTCTTCGTGCTGTTAGAGAATTAGTCAGGCTTAATTAAACTCACAAAAAGCTTCTTAAGGTAACTTGAAAAGTGACAGGAAGATAACAGCTACATATAAAAAGTTTAATTTGAACCAGTGGAGTCCACGTTTAATGTGCTTCTTTGATGACTGCAAATAGTTTAAGCCCAGCCTCTTAGATTCTGTCTGAAAGCTGAAACAATCAACTCATGAATGTGTCCAAAACATTTTTCCTTTGAGGGTACCCATACATTGACCCCACTTCATAAAAAGAAGTCTATTTTTCCTAATTTACATCCAAATATAGTCTGGCTGCATAAATATAAATTATGTATACTTGTTTTTAATCTAACAAAAATTTTAGTATGCAGAGGCATAATGGGAGTCTTCGCACTGTTCTCAAATATAACTCTAGATAGTTCGACTACACCTAGGCAGTCTGCGTGTGCTTGCATGTACTTGTCCAGGTGTATTTATGACTAAAATATATATCTGTGTTAGTTTGATGCTGTATCAGTCTGCTTGGCCTGCCATAACAAAGTCTACAGCCTGGGGGCTTAAACAACAGAAATCAATTTTCTTAAACAGCAGAAATCTGGAGGCTCAAAGCACAAGATGAAGGTGTTGGAAAATCCAGTTTCTGGTAAGACCTGTCTTCCAGGCTTTTAGATAACTGCCTTTTCAGTGTGTCCTTTTCTCTGTGGGCTCAGACATAGACGAGCATTTTCTGGTGAGTGTCTCTTCTTACTAAGGTTGCTGGTCCTATTGGTGTAGGATCCCACCCTGATGACCTCGTTTAACCTTTACTACTTCCACGAAGGCCTTATCTTCAAATGCAGTCACACTGCGTATTATGGTGCTTCAACATAGGAATTTGGGTGGGAGATAATTTAGTCTGTAACAGCTGCTGTATCAAAAAACTATAGATTGGAGGGCTTAAACCACAGAAATTTATTTTCTCATGATTCTGGAGTCTGGGAAGTCCAAGGTCAGGGTGTCAGCAGGTTTGGTCTCATCTGAGGGTCTTCTCCTTGGCTTACAGATGGTCACCTTCTCACTGGGTCTTCCCATGCCCTTTTTTTCTGTAGTCACACATCCTTGGTGCTTTTTCTTCTTCTAAGGTCACCAGTCCTGTTGGATTAGGGCCCCACCTGTATGATCTTACTTGATCTTTGTTACCTCTTTAAAGACCCTGTGTCCAAATAAAATCATATTCTAAGGTACTGGGGTTAGGGCTTCAACATGAATTTTGGAAGGAACGAAATTCAGGTCATACCAGTATCTCATAAAGATTTCTCAGTGGTTTTTCAGTATCTGTCTACATATAATAAAAGCATGTGTCTTTCTGGCAGTTTATATATGTGTGTAAGTTTTATGCCAAGCTTTAAAGCTGTAAAATTATAGGCTATGTAAACATCTCATTTTAATTATATGTGTAAAGCATTTACCATTAAAGCAATGTGATTTATTATATTTTCTACAACATGAAATACCGCATATAACCTCATGACACCTTGTATAACAACTCCCCAAATCCTACTGAATAAAGACTTAATTTACAATCGGAAGTACAAATATAACTATAAAATTTGAAATTACTTTGTAAAAACATCTGTGACTAAATGAATCTTTATAACATTTCCTACTGGTTTCATAAGAATCTAGTTTCTTAACCAGGCTTGACAGCAATTAGAGTATCGAATCTCTACCTATAACATAAAATGATTAGTTTCAGATAAAAGAGAGAACCATATACCTACCCCCTATTTTATTTTATTTATTTTTTTAATTTTATTTATTTTTTTAAGATTTTATTTATTTATTTGACAGAGAGAGATACAGCGAGAGAGGGAACACAAGCAGGGGGAGTGGGAGAGGGAGAAGCAGGCTTTCCTGAAGAGCAGGAAGCCCGATTCAGGGCTTGATCCCAGGACCCTGGGATCATGACCTGAGCTGAAGGCAGAGGCTTAACGACTGAGCCACTCAGGCGCCCCTACCCCCTATTTTAAAGCAAGACTGATTAAATTTACTGAAATGTTCTAAAGATTGGAAAGAGTACATGAGTTATGTACATTCAGAAATTATTTGAATCTCTTTTGATGGCTATATTACCCTGAAGATTGCAACATCATTATTAGATTGGGTTCTGAGCCCTGGTAGTGCCGTAAGATACAGGATTTAAGATGTGCTCTAGAGGATGCATTTCCTTATCAAAGTGCGTATGCAGGTCTTTCTGCCTCGCCTGCATTTTCCTCCCCATCTGCAGATTCAGTGTCTTTTCTTCAGGGATGCTATGTTAGTTCCCAGTGTTCTACCTTTCACAGCACTCAACTCTTCTCAAGTCACCATAATTGTTACTGTTAGCTATTCAGCAACTGTCCATAAACTCCACGATGGCAGGGACTCTGTCTGTCCTGTTTACTGAGCTAGCATTAAACAAGTCACAAAGTAAGTGTTCAAGAGTTTTTTTGTTTTGTTTTTTTTTTGCATGAAGTGATGACTTAATTCATTTAAATAGTTATTTGTTTAGAGTCTCTTACACGTGAGCTCTTATGGAGCCACATGAGTAAGACCCGGTCCCTTCCATCACAGTCCTCATGGTACAAAGAGGACATTTACATATGAAGTGGCAAAGAAGTCCACAAGACAAGTTGAGAGTAGGTTGGAAGATGAAGATGATAATGAAAGACCAGTGGCCAATGGAAGTTCAGAGCTTTAACCAACCACTCCTAGGTTAGTCCAGCCCAGGATATTCCTCAGTCTATCTGATTCCCAAGGGGTGGGTGTATGGGGAGGGACAGGTGGGGTGGAAGAGAAATCCTCAGGCAGATTCCCTGCTAAGCACAGAACCTGACACGGGGCTTGATCCCAGGACCCTGAGATCATGACCTGTGCCGAAATCAAAGAGTTGGGTGCCTAACCAGCTGAGCCCCCCAGGTGCACCCAGGGGTATATTGTTATCAAAGAATCTGCTATTCTAGTTTGGTTTGGTGCAAAGGGGGAAGACTTCAGAGATGGAAGTCTTGGTCCAAATACTGCTCCTCCTCAGACTTGCTGAGCAATCCTGTTATAGTCACTTTTATGAGCTTCATTATCCTCAGATGTGAAATAAATAATTTCTACCTAACAAGTTTGTTACAAAAATTACAATTCGTAACATATAAAAGTACTTTATAAATTTAAAGTACTACCCAAGTGTTAGCTATTATGTCTTTTCTTTTCTCTCTCTCTCTCTCTTTTTTTTTTTTTTTTTTGTCGTAAGAAAGAGAATGTTAATTTCATCACTTATACTGGGTTTAAACACCGAATTCCCTTGTGGGGAATCAAAACCTGGTTCAGACACATCTGCTTTATTGTTTTTTTTCTTTTTGGTGTGTATACTGGATATGGCTTCATGATGAGTGGGATTTGTTGTGCTTTTTCATTTTATGATGTCAGAGATTTACATAAACTTGTTAAAATTCTTTCCTCACAATAGACTCAGAAGTGTGTTGGTGACAAGGTTTTCATTTTTCACATGAGGAAACTGACACACAGAAATTAATTGATGCAGGAAATTAATTGATGGACTTGCACGCTGGTTATGTTTTCTTATAATGCATTAAGAAGAAATTTGAAGGGGAGTAGGAGATATAGGCTTTCAGTTATGGAATGAACAACTCATGGAATAAAAGACACAGCATAAGGAATATAGTCAGTGATATGTTAATACCAATATATGGTGACAGATGGTAAGTATACTTGTGCTGAGTGTAGCATAATCTATAAACTTGACAAATCACTATGCCGTACAACTGAAACTAATGTAATGTTGTGTGCCAACTATACTCAAATAAAAAAAGATGAAATTTGAAAGAAAGAAAGAAATATTGACTAGTTTTTATTTTGATAACAATCCTATAGTTTAATTTTGAGAAATACTCCAAAACAATAACTAAATATTGTTACAATTTTAAAGCGAAAAGATAAAATACTAATAATATAGTTGGGGAGATGTATGTTATGTGTCCAGAATAACTCAGAAGCCCAATGAAGAATTGGAAAGTAAAATATTTCCTTATTGCCTCAGTTAAATATTTATCATTATGAGTGGCTATAATTCATTGCACTGAAGGGTTAACTCCCAATCTAGAAAACTAGGTTTCGCTTAATCCTACATTGGCTATCTTTTACCAAAAGTAATCAATTGCTTATTTTCTTTTTTAAAGGTTTTACTTATTATTTATTTGTGTGTGAGAGAGAGAGACAGAGAGAGAGAGATAGCATGCATGGGTGAGTGCACCAGTGGGAGCCCAGAGAGGGGCAGAAAGGGAGGGAGAGGGATAAGCAGACTGTGCAGAGTGCTGAGCCCAATGAAGGTTCCATCCCATGACCCTGAGATCAACCCTGAGATCCTGACCTGAGCAGAAACCAAGAGTACGACTCTTAACTGACTGAGCCACCTAGGTGGTGACCCAGTAATCAACTGATTATTAGTATTAATGATGGTAGAACCAAATCAGTGCATTGAGAATGTAAATGTGAGGTTCTTTCTTGGGATTGTCCAGTAATTCATGTGAGAATTGTAACTGCATGTGAATCTAAGCTTTTTCAGAAGGCAGGGTTAGGGGTTCATGTTTAGGATTCGGTTTCAGAAAAATGTTAAAAAAAAAGCTAGTTGCTCTTGACCAAAGAGATTGTTTTAATCAGCAACCTATGTATCTATGCTATTAGAATATTATTTTACTAATTAATATTATGGATATTTAATTTGTTAAAATTTCCCCCATATGATCATTTTTCATTTGCAGACAAAGAAATAAACTGAATCCCGTCCTTGAATCATATATAGGACCTTAAAGATTAATGGATCCAATGCTTTGCAACATTTCAATCCATCATATGCTTCTACCAGCAGTGGTAGATTCTCTCTCTATAAGACAGGTGAAAGCTGATTTGACCTAACCTCTCTTCACTCAATTTGGTGTTCCTGAGAAACTCTAAGGAACACAGTTTGCAAAACCTCTGATCTAATCTAATTCCTTCATCTTCTAGATAAGAAAACTGAGGCTAGAAAGATTATGTGACTTGATCAAAGTCTCAGAACTACTTAGCGGAAGAATTGAGCCTAGAATTCTAGATTCTAGACTCAGAGTTCTTTCTTTTTCCAGCATACCTGTAAGTACTCCATGCTGCCACTCACATTTAACATGAAAAATAATTGACTAAAAGTATGGGTGGCATATAAGTAAGTTAAAGCACACAAACACATACATATACTCCAGAGAGAAGAATTCCAGGGTAAAAGAAACCACCTTTATTCTATTCTTCCAGATAACATGGTGATACTAAGACTTCGGTGGTCTGTTGACCTGGAGAGCTAAGGGAATTAGGCTTACCAGGCACATAGCTAACCTGTGAATAGCTCTCTATTTCTGCCTTTAGCAGTGGTGGCAGCAATGGTAGTAGAAGGGGATGTGGAATGTGTCAGGACTAACTCTGAATTTAAAAGAAAAGAGGAGGTAGGTAATGATAACATTGGGGTCCATTAATTTAGCATGAACGAGAACAATGACATGACTAAGAGAATGAGAACTAATGAGAGTTAGTTATTCTATGCAAACATTGGTGTAAATGAAAGCAATGTCCTGATCTGTCATGCCCTCAGCTGCCTAATGGTGGTAGAGGCAGGTCAGCATCTGTGACTGTTAGCTCAGCTGGGTGAAGCATGATGGCGGGTAGCTCAGTGCTTCCATCCTTGTAAGAACCGTGCTACCTTCAGCCCTTTGACATAGATGGACCAACTTTTTTACAGATTTGGCAGAGTATGATGGCATCAGCTCAATTCGAAGATAGATACCAACGCTACTTTTGTCAGTGTTACCAATGACCTTCGTGTTGCTAAATCCAACGGTCAGTTCTCAGTACTTATCTTGATCAATTAGCAGCCTTTGACACAGTAGTTCATTTTCTCTTCCTTAATCTACTTTCTTTAGTTGGCTTCCAGGAAAATATACTCTTTATTTTTCTTCCATCCCTACCAGTCACTCCTTTTAGGTCTTCTTGGTGTGTTTCTCATCATCTTTACTGATTTTGGAGTGGCCCAGGGTTCAGTCTAGGGACCTCTTCTGTTTTCTGTCTGTATTCCTTGTTGGTGTCCTCTAGCCCAAGGGCTTTAAATACCATTTATATGCTTAGATCAGTGACCACATGTAATAGGCAGTCAATAAATAGTTGTACCATGCATGAATTCCTAGAATGAATGAGTAAAATGGAAAGTACATCATTATAGCTGTAGAGCTATGTATAGATGGAGAAGAGATTGAGTTTTTTGTTTGTTTAATTAAGGGAGACTATCTACTTGGAACGTAAAACCTGCAGTATAGTATTCAGCTTTTACTTACAGTAGTTAGCAGAACCTCATCAATGGCAAACAACTAGTTTATTCTGTATCAGGGAGATCAGCTAGGAGATTGCTGAGATTAGCTGGGTTCACTCATGTGTCTGGCAATCAGCTGGCCCTGTTGGCTAGCGTAGCTGGGATGAACTCAGTTTGGTTTCACGTGTTGCTCATCCTCCAGCAGGCTCGTGCAGGCATATCCTCATGTGATGGCAAAGGCACAGAGGAGAACAAACCCCAAATCAGAAGCCCATTTCAAGCCTTTGCTTGCATTATCTGATGATATCCAATGGGCCCAAACAAGTCAAATGGCTGAGACCTTAGGCTTTCTAAGGGGGTGGGGGGAGTGGATGGAGGATTCAGAGTTACATGCAAAGGTTGAAAAACTGGGGCCATTTTTATAATTTATCACAATCAGAAAGATGAGCCTTTCAGATTTTGGACTGAAAAACTGAAAAATAATTATAGAGTCATAGAATCTCAGATGTGGAGGGAACCAATGAGTTTATTTACTCTTCCTCACTCAGTGTAGGAATCCTGTGTGTAGCATTCCTGATGGCTTGGGTTGGAGTGCTAAAAACAGATGTGCATTTCATTTTTATGCTTCTCTTAAGTATATAATGAAGGGACACAGTGAGTTAGAAAAACCCAGAAGCAGATGTGAGCCAGTATTCCTGGAAAGATATGGGCTAGTTTCAGATAGGCTAGATTTCACTATATTCAGATTTGGGTTTAGTGTATGTATGTGTATGTTAAAATTGCTTATGAATGCAAATTAAGAAGGAATTAAGTATAAGGCTATTTAATGTTTCAGTGGAAGTTGCCTGCATACATAAAATTAACCAAAGAACATTGACAGTCATACTTTTATTTTTAAGTTATAGCTAGAATACCATTTTAATTTTTTATTTTTTTAAAAGATTTTATTTATTTATTTGACACAGAGAGTGAAATCACAAGTAGGCAGAGAGGCAGGCAGAGAGAGAGAGAGAGGAGGAAGCAGGCTCCCTACTGAGCAGAGACCCAGGACCCTGAGATCATGACCTGAGCTGAAGGCAGAGGCTTTAACCCACTGAGCCACCCAGGTGCCCATTTTAATTTTTTTAATACTGAAATAATTTGATGGCTTTTTTAAAGGTCAATTTAGTTCTTAAAGGATGGAAAGAGGGATCTTCATTTACTTTTCTAAGAATGACCTGGCCAGTTAGAAGGAATGCTAACAGTTTTTTAAGGCCAGGCAAAAATTTCAGGATGGGTCTCTTTTGCTCCTGTGGTTTGCTTTTGCAAAAGTAAATTGGCCTTGAAATGATGTAAAGATCCTTTCTGTGGCTAGAACTTATAAAATGTAGAATTTTGGGGACTGTAATTGTATGGATGAATTGTTGCTTTTAAATTCTGTAAACCTAAGATCTCATGAATTTTCATGTGTTTACTCTGAGTTTTAAGGATTGCAAGATGAGGCTAATGAAGGCTGTTTAGAGCTGAAAAGAACTTAAAGATCACCTAGCCCACCTCTTTGTTTTTCAGTTTATTGTTCCCTTCCAAGTCACATAGACCTGTACCCCTGGGGCAAAGAATAAATAAAAAAAAAAAGTGTGCATCTTATAAAAAAAAAAAAGAGTCTTTGGACTCCTACTTCAATGCTCTTTCCATTGCACTGCACTGCCCAGCTGACCAATAGTGGTTTAGATCATCATGAAAGAGAGACACATGTAGAAGTATGATACTAATATCACAGAGACCACAACTAAGGACACAAAATACTACCCTTCATCCACAAGAACATTAATCAATGCATTTGACGCAGTTGCACGCTGATGTACCAAAATAAATTTACATGGTGATTTTTTAAAAAGAGTTACTTAATATTTAATTACTTAATATTGCTTAATATTTAGCATAATTTAAAAAGGACGTTTACTCCTTCAGGCCACAAGTTTTCACTATTTTCCAGTAATAACTTCAGTATTTGTTGTAAAGGCTCTTTGTTTTCTTTTTTAAATGTTTAGACTATTCTGGTATAAAAAAGGCAACTCTGCCAGGTAGAAGGAGGCCTGGCTTAGGATTGAGTGTATGAGCTGGCTCTTCTAAGGACTCTTGGACAGATCACCTAATTTTTCTGAACTCAGTTTTCAGTTCTGAAAAATACGGGCGTAGGGCTCAGTGGTCTCTAAAGCATCTTTCAGATCTTAAATTTTATGTTGCTCGATCTAAGTTCAGTTTAGTAGTGGAAAGATCAGAATCTAGAGCTGAAGATGGTGTATCTACATTTCTGGATATGAGGAACAACCTCAGAGGCCCTGATATTCATATTTCATGCTGAATTCACGGAACAACTACCAACTGGAAAAACATGTTGGGATGGACGAAGCTATTCTCTTCAGTAATGAGCATGGAAAGAGAATCTCTTCTGAGCGGGGAGTGTCACAGAAATGAGTGTGATACTGCCACCATAATGACTGAGCTGTGAAAGAGGTTATAACATTACTTATATCATCATGGTTATTCAGCCTCTTACATGAAAGAATTCAAGAACAAAGTTTCTTGAGAGAGGACTTTAACAAAACTAAGCTCTTCCTGTTATTAGAGATGTAGTAGTTAGTTATTCTGAAGACTTGAGTCCCAAGAACTGGTGGAAGTTTCTAGTTTTTGACTTGTGGAGCCGACAAAGGAGGAGGCTAGGTAATAACTTTAAAGCAAATAAAAGTTAGCAAGAGGCACACAGAATTATGCTTTGGTGTTTATATCTTTAGAAGCTTACTTTAAAAGACTGGCTATTACTGCATTTATTTTGTAATAACTTTTTGGCAGTTTTATTTAGCAAATTTTACATAACAAATGCCAGGCCAAGTCCAAACTCCTTAGCTTAAATCATTTCCAGATAACCTTTATTGAGCATTTACTATGTGAAGGTCTTAGAGCCACAAGGGTAGAAGGTGGTCACTGATCACAGAGTCCAGGCAATCTAATGGTGGAAGGAAACCATTCACATAAAAAGGTGACCAAACCCCTTCATTCCCTCAAGAGACCTAGGATTGGAGTTGGCCTCAAACTTCCTGCTTTCTCAGCTCACCCACCAGTTCTGACCCTAGTGACTGAGCTCTCAGGGATCAAGCAAGCTCAAGTGTGCTGGCTGGCCCCTTGCACTTACTTTCAACTTCTGGCTCACGTTCTTGGGGATCTGTCCTATTGCCAAGTTAAGTTCTGCCCTTCCTTGATTTATTTATTTTTCTTTGTGGGTTCTAGTCTCATAGAAAACATATTTGTGTAAAAATACCAACTACCCCATCAAGCTATTCTGAGAATCAAGTGGATGAATTATATACTTTGGCAATTATGAATTGGCTTACAAATGTTAGGTATCATTATTCATATATGGTGTAGTATTGTGGTCTTTGGAATTAGACTGCCTGGATTCAAATTTTAGCTCTGTCTAGAGATGTGTGACTTTGAGTAAGACACTTGTCCTCTCCAAACCCCAGTTCCTTCATTTGTCAAATGAGGAATTGTAATAATGAAAGGATAATGATAATAATAATAATTCCTACCTAATAAGGTTGTACAGGAATTAAGGTATAACTTGTAGTATTGTATTTGGCTTTTAGTGAACCCTCCATAAAGTTGATTACAACAGGTAACAGGTAGCACACATAATTTTTGCCATGTGTACTTAATCTAACCTCTAAATAAAATGCTATTCCACTATACTATCATCCTCATCATAATTAATCAGGAATTATTAAGTAATTAGTTATTACATATTTAGTTTGATGTGGATAATCAGTGATATGTAAGATGTAGTGTCTAGCTCAGGAACCTACAATTTCGCCTCTTTCCTACCCTGGCTTTCAGACTTCTCCACCCACTGAATCACACCTATTTTTTCATGCTGCTTTGCTACTTTCCTAAGAAGCTTTTGGCCGCAGCAACCAGGTCTGCCCATTGACCACAGAACATACCTTGTCCCTTTATGCCTCCTTTCAATCTGCAGTTAGTTATAAATACTTGATTTATTAGTAATAAATTTTCCTGTTTACTAAAGCCCCTCTCTGTAACTCATTTAGGACTCTCTGGAAATCATCACCTTTTCCCTCTTATGAGTACCTCATAATATTCTTGCTCTGTGTGAATCAGAAAGTCACGTGAGCCCCTGCTGTCCGAGCCCCTGTGTTAATCCAGGTGCAGAGCTTTTTGAATCCCGCCAGCTCGAGGACAAGTTAGGCACATTGGTGTCAAGTCAATCCCGGCTGCCAGAGAGCAGTTTCCACCATCTTGGCTCTGACTCCTGCGTGACCCCTTGATTTTAACATATACTTCAACATCTGTCCTCTGCCTCACCTCCATTTCTCATCTTTGACACGACCCCATCCACACAGAAGCTTTGATTTTTGACTTCTAGGTTACTTATTTGACCGCTTATTCTCTCTTTGCTAGAGATGATCATGTACAGACTTTGCTGTCACTTACCAATAGAGATGCCAACTACTGAGCTCTGTCCTCAACACTGTCCCCATGTCTCATCCCTAGGCTGGCCTCTCGAGTGGCACAGTGCCCATGCAAGTTATTTCCTGGACTTCTGTGCTGTTCCACCAGCATCCAGCCATGTAAACTATCTTTATTTGCCGAACACTGAAATGAATAGGGAATAGGATTCACTTCTATGTGCCAGGTAGTTGAGCCAAGCTAACAAGTTAGTATACTATGTTTTAAAAGTATGTCTATTTCCTATCTTTCCAATTAGATTTTTAATTTCTATAGGGATAGTCATATACTTGTTTTAGTCACAGCATAGTGATATTTTTGTATATATTTGTTACTGATGGTGAGATTAATGAAAACAAGAAAAGGAGAAGTGGTGCTTTATTTATTTGTTTATTTTCTAGAGAGGGAGAGAGCGAGAGGAGGTGGGGAAGGGGCAGAGGGAGAGGAGAGAGGGAAAATCTTAAACAGCCTCCGTACCTAGCGTGGAGCCCTGATGCAGGGCTCGATCCCACGACCCTGAGATCATGACGTGAGCTGAAACCAAGAGTCAGATGCTTCACCAGTTGAGTCACCCAGGTGCCTCAAGAGGTGTTTTATCTTAATGTTTATTTAAACAAGTCCCTTGGCATTAGTCTGTTAGATCATTTAAGCATGACTGAAGTACTACCACTACCATAATTATCTCACGCTCTTTCCACCCACTTTTTGCATATGCATAGGCTTAGGGAAAATTTATTATGCAGTTTTAAACATGAAGAGTACTAACACTAAGTACTACAACTATCATGACAAATAAATAAAAGTATACATTTAGTTAAAAAAAGCTCATTTTAAGGGAGTAAAAAATCCATTTCCAAAATTAAGTTAAAAATAAAATTTTTGTATTGTAATTTTAATAATATTCAGTATCACAGATAAGATGAACTGTTTTGTTGGTTGCTGAAACGTCTTATAGGTGTTTGTTTTGCGAAGTTCTAGGTAGAGCATCTTTATTGTTGAATGTCAACTTCCATTTTTATCCCTTTAGTCTAATTTTCATGTTTATTTTATTGTTTTGTAGAGGATTCAAAAATATGCCTTTCATACTATATAATAGGGATTTCCTATAAAATATTAAATGTAATGTGGTAATTCCATCACTGATTTTCCAGACATTCTTTCTTGCAAGCAGATATTAGCTCTCTTTGTTTTAATGTATTCACACACATTCTGATTCTCTCTCCCTCTCTTAATATGGTTTTAACTCATTCTGTGAAAGTGTGTTTTTTTTTTAAATAGTTCTAAGCATTTTTAATAATAACTGATTTGGGAATAACTTACTGTGTTTGCCCAATGCTTCACTTCACCATCTACTCAGTTGAATCCTTCCCCAAATTAAATGTTGTACATGTGGAATTGATTCACTTCACATGGATGTATTGTTTACCCCCAAGGAGAGGTAGCTTTCCAGCTGATAGTAGTAGTAATGGGTTAGAACAGTGTCCATCCATATCTGTCATATATTCATGAGGACCCTGGTGAGACAAGGACAAATAGCAAAACTAAACAAAACAGACAGCAGAACGAACCCTAGCAAGATCCATTTTAAAAATACTGAGAATATTTAAAAAATAAAATACTCCAACAAAGCATTCAGGTCCAGTACAGAATACCAAGAGGGGAAAAGGCAGGGCCAACCATGGGAAAGCCAGCCAGGGCACAGTGTGGAACAGCATCTACAGGGGTGGTCAGTGAACTGGTGTTACTTTAAAAGACAGAAAGGAGAAAGAGAGGAGAGAACTGACAAGGGACCGGTAGAACACCGAGGTTTGATGCTCTGAATGTGCTCAGAATGCTAAAAGCAGTCAGAACAGAGGAGGAGAGGAAATGCAGGTGAGGTGCGCATCACTTAGTCACACAAAGAACTGATGATGATTCGGGTAGAGCAGGGGAACCTCATGGGAGGAAAAAAGAGGTTTGAATTTCAAATAATCAGGTGATAATAGGAACACAAACCAAGGCATATCAAATAAAGGACATATTCCTGTAATTAGGGACTTAGATTTGGGGCATAATACTTAAAAACAGACTAGACTAGTAGAATCTGCTTCTCCATTAAAAAAGAAAGAAACTTTTTTTTAAAGATTTTATTTATTTATTTGACACAGAGAGAGAGATCACAAGTAGGCAGAGAGGCAGGCAGAGAGAGAGGAGAAAGCAGGCTCCCTGCCGAGCAGAGAGCCCAATGTGGGCCTTGATCCCAGGACCCTGAGATCATGACCCGAGGCGAAGGCAGAGGCTTTAACCCACTGAGCCACCCAGGCGCCCAAGAAAGAAACTTTTGTGTTAAAAGTAAGATAGTAAACCTTTCCAAGAGCTTACTTCTCTATATTTGGGTCATCTAAGGATTCAAGGAAAAAGTACAGAAATTACGAAAGATTCTTGAGTGTCACGAGCATAGCCTATAGGCAGGCTAACTTTTCTATTTGAAAGCAAGAAAGAAATTAGCTCAAGAGTTACGCTGTAAAAATTAATGACTTTAAACTTTTAGTGAAAATCTAAATCAGGCTTTGGCATTAGATCCCACACTCACATCTGAAAAGATGAAAAGATGATGGAAGACAGACGACATCTAAAGGGTGAGGGATTAACACATTAACAAAAGGTTAATGTTAGAAGATAGAATAAATGATGGTTAGATACCATCTTTAAAAAATTATAAGAGCTTGAGAACTATGAAATATTTTAAAAACTTCTTACGCAGGTGGCAAAACAGGTGGAGAAGGACAAACCCTAACAATGAACTCAATGACAGAGTTTTCTTTTTTTTTAATATTTTTATTTATTTATTTGACAGAGAGAGATCACAAGTAGACAGAGAGGCAGGCAGAGAGAGAGAGGAAGCAGGCTCCCTGCTGAGCAGGCAGCCCGACTTGGGGCTTGATCCCAGGACCCTGAGATCATGACCTGAGCCAAAGGCAGAGGTTTAACCCACTGAGCCACCCAGGCGCCCCTGACAGTTTTCTTAGTCAAGTGAGGAAATTAAAAGCCCCCCCCTTTTTTTTTAAACAGATGACTGTTTTTAAGAAACTGTATTAGTTAAGATTAATTTTGATTTAGGAAAGAAACAGCGTAAAATATTGAGAGGGAAATAAAAAATACATAATTGCCATTAAAATCAATTGAAAGTGAATTTTATCTAGGACTCATAAAACATTTTAAAATTAAATGAAATGGGACTAGACAAGTGCTCTGAATTTTTATGTCCAAATACTATAGCAACACAATGCCAGTAAGAAAAATGTACAAGTAACATCGGGTTGTCTTTTTTTATTGATTTTTTTCAGAGTTCTTTGTATATTCTGATCTAATTTTTAAATTTATTTTGTGTATTGCAAATGTGTTAATATAGTATGTAGCTTGTCTTTGTTGTGTTTATGGCGTCATCTATTTCCTGGAAATTTTTAATTTTTAAAGTATGAAATTCATCATACTTTTTCTTTACAGTTTTTGCTTTGAATTTTGTTTAATAAATCCCTCCCTCCCTGAACACCATAAAGTTACTTATCTATATTCTGTTTTAAAAGTATTAAAGTATCTTTTTGATGTTTTGTTATTTATTCTAGATGAAAGAGATTTTTGTTTATGATACGAGGTAGGGATAAAATTTTATATTTTTCCATCTGGATAACTGAATGGTCTCAGAGCTATTAATTAAATAATACATGCTTTTTTCGTTGATCTGTAAAGGTGCTTCCACTATCTGTGAAGTTGCCCTGTATGAGAATCTGATTCTGGGCTCTCTTTGCTATTTTTTTCCTGTGTTTGTTTATGCCTTCACTAAGCCCAGTTTCAATTTCCATAACTTTGTAATTACTTTGACTTTATAATCCTTCTTGGAAAGGACTTTGTTCTTCTTCAAAACTGTTTTGGCCATTCATGGCTATTTTTACTTCCAACGGAATTTTTAAATCAACTTTTAATGAAATTGCATTGAATGTATAAATTAATTTAGGGAGGATTGACATCTTCGTGATATTATATCTTCCCACCCACTGACATTATAAAACTCTCCATTTATTTTAGGTCTTTTTAAATGACTTTCAATAATATTATAAAACTTCCTCCAAAAGGCCTTCTGTATTTTAAAAAAATTACTCCTAGCTATCTCATTTTACTGTTAGTTGTAAGACATATCTTTTAGTGATTACATTATCTTATTTTTCAGATATGTCATATATTTATTAAAAATTATAAATTCAGTATTATATTGCCTATTTGTTTAACATATTCCCATGCTATTCAGTATTCTTCAAAACAAGATTTTTTAGGGTGGCTGCATTAACATTCCGGTATAGACATACCATAATTAATTTAGCTATTTTTTAAATTATTGGTATGTATATTGTTCCTAACTTTCATGATTTTTGTTCCAATTTTAGTGTATGTGGTGCTGAAGCAAACACCTAATTTTCATAATTTTCTTTTCTTTTCTTTTGTGTGAGTCCAATAAGGGGCTTGAACTCATGACCTTGAGATCGAGACCTGAGCTGAGGTCAAGAGTTGGTCGCTTAACAGACTGAGCCATCAGGCATCCCAACTTTCATGATTTTAAGCAAGACTATGAACAGCTTTCTTGCTGAGTCTCAGCACACACCACAATAATTATTTATTTAGGATTCATTCCTAGAACTTGAATTGCTGAATCAAAATGTATACATGTTTGCTGTATGTTGTGAAAATCAATCGAATAGTGGTTTTTTGAGAAATCATGATATATAAAAGAACACACTGCAAACGTTACAAATTATGATATATAGAAATGTACTTACTGACATGGAATATATAGTGAAGAAAGCAGATTATGAATAGTACTTAAGCATTTTAATTTGTATAGGTTTGTTTTGAGCAATAAAGAGGGGAGTGAATAAATGAACAAGCAAATGATTCTGGAAGGAGAGACAAAAATGGTATAGCAGCACTTAGCCCTGGGTAAGGGAATTATGTATGATTTTTATTTCCTACTGATAAAATTCTCAATAGCTTCCATTTTCAACAATGTGAACGAAGTATTTATGAATAAAAGTATAAAAAAACAACTTTGATATTCTTATATAGATTTAGTGGGATAACCTCTCTCCCTTTTTTCATTTTTAGGAAACTTTATTCTTGGCAGTTCTTTTTCTTTTTATGTTTCTTCCTCTCTTTTGGGAGTGAAATTGACCAGCTATCTTACTATAACAAATCTGTGCATCGTCATTATTGTATGGAACCGATAAATTTCACAACTGTAATTATTTCATTCCTAATTTGGTACTCACCTATATTTTTGGTGAGTTCAGAAATATCTTTGAATGAGTTCATTCAACTCATCATCACAATGTTGAAACATCAATAACAGATCTCTGGGGTTTGGGGTATTCATATGTTTGTTGGTCACATCTGTGTCTTGGATGATGGAAAGCAGCCATCATTGCAAATGGCAAGAACACGCGAAAGCCACTCACTGCATACCTTTCCCCCTCCTTACATAAAACTGAAGCAAGAATGACTCATGTAATTCACTCAGGAGATACTTCATGAAGCTGTAGAAAAATAAATTAACTTTCCCATCCCTTATCAGCATGTTTTCAATCCCTCTTGAAGGTAAGTGGGCCAACACTAAATAAGGAACAAAGAGATTTCACAAACAATGAAAGCTTTCCAAACAATAGAGAAAAAAATTGTTTCGAAACAATGACTTATGCCCCATCCTTTTATTTGAATGTGTTTTCTTAAGGCAAAGACTGGCAAAGAGTTGAATGATTTTAGGTTAAAAGTAATTTTTTTCTCAGCAAGACACCCCACTGTCATCAGGTCTCTTTCCAGAGCAATTTTGTAACTGATGTAGCTCATTCTGATCGCTTGCTCCACATCCACTCAGAGTACACGCTGTTCCAAAAAATCACAAAGTTGAAATATTTTTATTTGGGCAACTTCTGCAATCAAGGTAATTCACCTTATCTTCAGAAAATAAAATGGAAAAAGGCAACCCAATCTCTGTGACCTTAAACTTCTATTGAAACTTAGAGGCATTTTAGCTCAGCTGGTGAGAGCTTGGAGCTAATGACACCAAGGTCGTGGGTTCTATTCCATAACAGGGCAGTGAGACTCAAAGGGAAAGCCTCATCCCATTGGCGCAAACTCCCTGGGACATCTGCTAGCCATTCACAGTGACACAAAGGACCGTGGGTTTTTTAATGAATTATGTCACTCCTTGGGAATTCTCCAACTCGAAGCTGATTGTGGGACCAAGGAAGAGGGCCAACTGAAGCTGGGTGAGAGGTCCTACTGTACCTTTAGCCAGAGCACAGTTGAAGATGAGAAAAGTTAAATGAGGCCCAGGAAGTCAGTGTCAGTCCAAAGTCACTGCATTCAATGGGAGTAGCAGAGAAGACCGGGTGCAGCCACTGGGAAGGTTTGCAGATGGAGTCCCTTGTAAACCAGGGCCAGGATGTCTGTCGATAGGGGTTAGGACACCCACCATCAGGCACGGGTTCTGGGAATGGAGTCCATTTCTGGAAGGGATACGGGCAAGGGCCCTAAACAGTTCTCCAACTACGATTGAGTTCAGGGCTGAGAAGCTTGGGCAGAAGCAGGACCTCTGGAGTTTGGCCAACTTGAGCTGTTCAGGAGTGGTGTAGGTGCAAAGGGGGGGATGTTTGGTGAGCCACACAGCTGTGTGCCCAGGTCTTGGGTGTGGATGCGGAATGTATGCTGTGCTGAGTCTGGAGCATGATTTAATTACAAGCTTCACCAGACAGACAAGGAGGAGTGCTGACATACCGTCTTTCTGTGCGTTGGCTGGCTTGCCAATGCAATGCCAATGGACTGGGACAGGGAGAGGATGAACTGTAGGCAGGGGCCACAGACACATCCAGCTGTAAGATGCTATGAACGGATGCTATGAATGGAGACGGAGGGACTGGAGAAGGTGTGAACAATTCTCATTATTGCAGAAACTAGGTGGAGAGGACATTCTGTTGGCAGCAACATCTTTTTCATCTCTGACAGTTCTAGAAGGATATACTACCGATCTAGTGTAGCACTGTTTAATAGAATTTCTGCTAAGATGGAAATATTCTGTTCTGTTCTGTCCATTTCTTTGGAAGTAGGTTTTCTTCACTGTGGTAAAATATACATGACAAAATTCACCGTTTCAACCATTTTTAAGTGTACAGTTCTGTGGTGTTAAGTACATTTGCATTGTTGTGCAACCTTTAGTTGAATTAGATTTTTAAAGTAATTTTAATGATGACCAAACTCAGTCTCAGAGAGTTTGAGTAATTTGAATGCTCGGTGGTAGAGTGGAGATTTGAGCTCCGTGTTTGTCCAGTTACAGATTCCATACTTTTTTCTATAGTGTGTAGTGCCTTTACCAGAAGTAACTTCCATCCTTATTTGATTATTTATTTTTATATTGAAGTATAGTTGACACATACTATTATATTTGTTTCAGGTGTACAACATAGTGATTCAACAATTATAAGAATTACTCAGTGCTCACCATGATAACTGTAGTTACCATCTGTCACCATACAAAGTTATGACAACATTATTGACTATATTCTCCATGCTCTACTTTTTATCCCTGTGATTCATTTATTTTATAACTGGAACTTTGTACTTCTTAATCACCTTTACCCATTTTTGCATCGATTAGCCACATGTGGCTATTGGGCACATGACCTGTTGCTAGTGTGGGGAACTTTTTAATTCAACTTAAATTAAATTTAAATTTAAACAGCAACATGTGACTAGAGCCTACTGGGTTGGACAAAACAGATATAGATGCCGGAGTAAGTGGTAGCAGCAAATCCTATATGGAGATTAATAAATTAGTAATTACAATAGAAGAACAGGGAAAAACCCAAATGGGTCTTTCTTATTGTCCTTGGTCATACTCCCATCCTCTGATAGGTGGCATTCATTTTTTAACTTATACAATGTGAACTCTGTAGTGATGAAATTTCTTCTTGATATTGAGATTTAACACAGTCAGAGAGCACTGGATTCCTTTTTTGAACCTGTATCGTGCCACAGATTGTCCATCTATAAAACAGTGACTAAAATCTTATTGGTGTTTATCACAAGCAGTAGTTAACGGGTCAGTTTCTAAATTTTCCTGTCAGATTGTTTAGTAATTTTGCAAATAGTTTCGGAAGCACACAACACAATCTATTCAAGTGTAGGAAGAAACGACTATAATTTCTTACTTTTTTTTGTCCCATCAAGAAGACTGTATTTCACCTTGTCTGTATTATATTCATGTCACATGTTAGTACATTAGCACTTTAATGTAATTAAATATACACAGGTATTGGGAGTGCTTGCTCAAGTGTTTTTTCCAAGCAGAGATGTACAATCAGAAAAGTATGGAGCTGTCTAGTCAGTAGTGTATCTTACAGAAAAGGCTATCCCTGGGCTAATGTGATTAAATGTTGATCCTAATCTCAGATATTTTGATAACATCGTTACAGAAAAAAATATTTTTTATGGCTTTTCTTTACAGCATATTCAATAACTATATCAGCTGGTTCAATTGTTATAAGTTTCAAAATTTTGTTTTACACTCAGAGAGTTTTCCTGTTTCTTCCCCTGCCTGTATATCTTTCCTATATTTCATTTTCCTCTGTCTTTATAGCTCCCTCTGACTATCTGAAAATCAATCATAAACTTTAAAACCACAGTCTCACTTTATAACCTGCTCTGACTCTGGAAGGGGCTGCCTTGCCGCTCATAGTTGCCTCCACAGTAATGTAAAAATGAATGCAGTTCTGGAAACTCTAATCTTCAGAACATCTTCCTTACTGAGGTTCCTGTATTATTCTGATTTAGAGATAGCAATCCTGCTTCCATTGCCCCTCTCTAAATCAGTTAGGTTATTAGACCCTGAGGGAGGGTCCCAGAATGGTTTTCAGAATTCCCTAGATGATTCTATTTTTTTAAAAAAAGATTTATTTATTTATTTGGGGGGGTGGGGGAGAGGGAGAGAATGCATGTGGGGGGAGGGGCAGAGGGAGAGAATCTCAAGCAGATTTCCCCACTGAACAGGAGCCCGCTGCAGGGCTCAATCTCACAAGCCATGAGATCATGACTTGAGCTGAACTCAGGAGTCGGATGCTTAGCCAACTAAATGACCCAGGCCGCCAAAGAATTCCCCAGAGATTCTAATGTGCATCTGGAGTTGAGCCCCACTGAGATGGTTGCTAGTTGTTGTCTCTGAGCACTGTTAAGCATCATCAGATATTACTTCATTGTTACACACTGGTCCACTGCATGGCCTGATTGGTGGCTACTAGTCACTTGTGGCCATTAAAAGTAAATCAATTAAAATAATATTATAAATGCAACTCATTTGCATGAACCTCATTCAGATGCTCAGTAGCCACAAGTGGCTAGTGGCTGGCTACTTTATTGCACAGCCCAGCTATATCTAGAACATTAGTATCACCACAGAGAATTCCATCGAGCTGTGCTAAGGATCAGGAAACATCACATTGGAGAAGTGAAGTAGGGAGGGTCCAGTGTAACAGAAACCCAAAGCATTCTGTGTGGTTGGTAGAGGCTGTATCTTCCATTACATGTGGAATTTCATTTATGAGACCCTTAATTTTTAAATTCAGTTGAAATGAAATTTGGTTAATATAAGTGAAAGATTTACTTTGATATGGCTTGCTTAGCCTACCTTGCTCCTTTGTCAAGAGTGTCTGTGGCTGCAGTTCACTCAATCCTGACTTTTTTTTGTTATGTGTGCCATTTAAAGACAATTGAATCATAGAGATTAGCCCTTCTGAAATTTATATTGTTTTATGGAAGAGGTGAACAGCTGGTGAAAATAGTCTCAAGGTTTCTAATCCCACCAAAGGAAAATATGTTGTCAGTCATCGCCTTGTGCCGTGACATTTGTGAAATCCAGGTAGCGACAGACCTCATGCTCTAATAATACGTCTAAATTCTACACCAGTAGAAACATCCTCGTTTTCCACTACTGCAGAGTTTTAGGATAACAGGAACATTAGGAGTGAGAGAATCTTGAGCTTAATATCATTTTCACTTATTAAAAAGGTAAAAGCTGAAAGTAGCCATTTTAGCAGCTGAGGATTTGCATACTGACTTTTGGTATGTCAGTCTGAAAATCACTTTCTCAAGTAACTTGAAGTCTCATTCATTACATGATGGTTCCACTCACACCACTGGACAGATTTTCACCTGTACCTGGTATTTCCCTTCATGTGCTCTCCTCCTACTTCTGACACATTTATTCAGTCCCTCCCTGGCACATGAACAGAACACAGTCCATTAATGGAAGTCATGCCTGTTTGTCTCTGCCAAGAACTATTGAAAATGATCACAGTTGACTATATAATTATAATTAAGCTTCTGTAGATGCACACACTTCATTTTTAATAAGTTCATTCTGTTAAGTTTCACCCTGTTTCAAATAATGACATTCACTGTTACAAAGAATTATTCAAATGACAGCATAAGTATATCTGTGGCAGATCAGCTAGTTATTGTATTTAATAATTTTAATTGTTAGCTCGTAATATCCAGATAGTAACTCTAGGAAGTTTGTTCTATTAGAATGCCTATGAAGATTAAGTAGAACAGCTTATTCTGATAGGACCTGATAACCAGTGTGATCTTTTTTTCCCACTTCAGTTCATATATCGTCAGATTTAATTTTGCTCTTCCAAAGAAGGCTGTCTTTCCCAATGTGATATTTCAGATCTTGTAAAATTGTAATATTATGAAGAATAACATATCAAATTAGATCTTCTTTTTACCTGCTGAGCTAAAAATGATAAGCATCACCAAATTACCAGAAAATTTTTATAACAATCAGGTCCTTAGTTCCAGAATGATTCCTTTTAAAAAGTTGGGATAATCTGGTAATTTTCAAAAGTCGCATCATTAGAGACTCCCCCATCCCTCCCTCATTGTTCCTGTTTCCATTCAGGACATTTCATCAACACTTACAGTTTTCTTTTCTCTACATCATGTGGTCTTTATGTGCTTTCTCCCTGAAAAATAAAGTCTTTAGTTTCAGGAGCTCTGTGTTCTATTCCTTCACTTTAAAATCATGGGAAAAATAGCTGTCATTTCCTTATCCCCGTCTCCAATGCCCTCATCATTTTCAGCGAGCCAATTTTCTTCTCTTTCTTCTGCCTACTGTAGGGAACTTTATACTCTGCTCCATTCTCTGCAATTCAGAGCTCACAATTTATTTGAGTTTCTTAGATTATCCTTTGTACTTTTGTCTACGTTTCCATTAAAAAAACCCTTTAATCTTTTTATGACTTTACATCTCTATATTGCCATATTTAAACACCATTTGCTTATTGATTGAAACTAGCTTTCCATCCTAGTTAATCATATTGAATGCATAACTTCTAAATGAATTAAAAATCATCATGTACCGTGAAAGAATTTTCTAGCATATTCAGGTTACTGCATATGTGCAATGAAGCTGAAGTGAAATAGCTTATAATGAATATAATATCAAGAAATAATAATGAGAATCTGCTTATCTTGTGCACTGGGTCAACAAGTCTATAAGGCAAGTCACCATTTTATTAGAAATTTGGCAAATCATACTAGTATTGGGGATGGTACCACAGGGAAAAGGGCATGGACTTTCAGACTGGCCGTCTTGAATGATAACGTTTTGTCAGTCCCTAATTGTGTGCCTTTAGGCTAAGCCATCGTTACTTTCTTGAGCCTGCCATTTATAAAATGGGGGTTAATATCTATGGTGTTTCAATGAAGTGATGTGTAAAAGCACCCTCCACGGAACATAGTATAATAGTTTTCTGTAATGATAATTCTCTCCCTTCCAAAAAATGGACACTTCTCCTTTGAATTCTGGATAGGTGAACTTTAGGCTAGATATAACCATTTAATAAGAGACCACTTAATTGTTTTAAAGATTTTTATTTATTTATTTGACAGGGAGAGAGAGATCACAAGTAGGCTGAGAGGCAGGCAGAGAGAGAGAGGAGGAAGCAGGCTCCCTGCTGACCAGGGAGCCCAATTTGGGGCTCGATCCCAGGACCCTGAGATTATGACCTGAGCCGAAGGCAGAGGCTTTAACCCACTGAGCCACCCAGGCACTCAAGAGACCACTTAATTGTTTTAAAAGAATTTTTTTTAAATTTTATTTTTATTCTTTGCCCAAGGGGTACAGGTCTGTGAATCATCAGGCTTACATCTTTCACAGCATTCACCAAAGCATAAACCCTCCCCAATGTCCATAACCCATCCACCCTATCCCTACCCTCCCACCCCCCCAGTAACCCTCAGTTTGTTTTGTGAGATTAGGAGTCTTTTATGGTTTGTGTCCTTCCCCATCCCTAAAAGAATTTTTAAAATAAGAGAACACTTTAAAAGAAATCATTACTGCATAAAATTCTACGTGGTGGCTAACCTTCTTCCACTTCATTCACTGACTAAAACCTTGGTATCAACTCTAAAGAAAGTATTAGGTTGAATATCCCATCTGATCAAATCTCAACTAAATATTCTCTGTAGGTTTTAAAGTACTTCTAGCTCAGCTACAAAACAAGTGTATCACTTGACCTCAAACAATTTCTTCTGCCTTCCCTAGTCAGACCATTCAGGTAGTTTTCATTGACTTAGTTGGTTACACAAACCTTTTCTGGAAAGCTAGAGGTCTTAGGCATTGAAGTAATCTTATGAATAAACTAAAAGTCCACATGTTCAACTTTAGTAGCTTCTTTCTTAATTGAATCAAAGCCCTACCAATTTAAACGGATATTTTCAGATTGTTTATTAGAGATCTGTAACCACAACAGAGGTATACTTTGTATACCATAATCATTTCCAAAAATATAGTAAGCTTGTGAGGCATGTACATTTACTGGTTTCCCAGAGTCAAATAATTTGATGAAGTTGATTATGTATGTGGCACTTGGCTTCATGAAAAAGTCCTCATGTTCTTTCCAGGAGGGAAAGGGTGTCTCTAGGGAAGCTCTTTCATTACCAAGAAAACTTGAAATCTGCTTACTAATTTTCTACCTGTATCTTCTTTTGGAACTAATTATGTATAATTTCATGAGATATGAATAAAGTCTAAGAAGTTTTTTTTTTTCCTGAAATTATACCAATAGGAGCATTTTTTTTTCCTCATTTGGGCTATAGCATTCATTCTGGTTCTTCATCCTTTATCTTCTATCATAACTTCTGACTTCTACCTAGTGTGGGCAGAACAAATGGCTTTTAGAAATGGATACAGGTATAGTAAGTACAAGTTCAGGGAACCACTTAATTATCTTTATAAATTATTAGGACTTCAAAGAATCAGATGACAAAATGGACCTATCTCTGAGAGTTCAACTTATAATTGGACTGTTAACCATGCCTGATGACTTTCCTAAGTCTTGAATTGTTCTTACAGATATGTATATACATTTTTTATTAAGGTTACATCTGTATCTTCTCTGGGTTTAAGAGTGTTCTGGCCATCTATTTTGGAATTTCTTCTTTATAGATATCGCTAACATCAGCTTTTGCATTTTGGCTAAAGGCTCCCTCCCTCCCTCCCTCCCTCCCTTCCTTCTTTCCTTCCCTCCCCTCTTCCTGCATCCCCAGCAGTAAAATCTAGGTTTTATAGGAAACCAGTTGTTATATCAGTTTGCTAAATGTCATCCCACTGAAGGACAGGTATTCTGGAACAGCATATATTTAGCATTTGACATTTGATAAAACAAGCTTATTTAAGACATTTTCAATACAGTTTCAGCTCTGGCAGTTGTAAGCAAACGGTCCAGTTGGTATTTGGTGAAGTGAACAGATGTGGACACACTGCCTGCATCGAGATGCATTAATTTTTCTGAAAAGTGGTAAGAAATTGTGAGAGTGAATAATGGAATTCAAATTAGATGGGGTGAGATAGTTGATATTCAGGAATAAATCACTGTATAATGAACTGGCTACTTCGTTTGGATTGAATGAGGAATCGCTAATACTGAAATACCATCTGAGAAAAAGGACATGGAAATTCTATAGAGGGGAGGCTGGCCCTGGGGTCCTCCTGCCCACAGTGGAATGTGGTCTCTGAAAGGCACTGGTTCCATTCAGTGCATAAAGCATTTATTGATCCTTTTGTGAGAAAGCTAATTTATTTACAAGCACAGAGTTACATATAGTGGGAAATACAAAGAACTAGGTACGGTTCTTATTAAGAAAATTGTAGATCTAGGCATGTTTCAGAGAGAGAAATTTTCTGGTTTAGGGCAACAGAGGTCTTTTTTTGGCATGAGCATGTGAGAAAGAAATATTCTTGATGTATCAGTGATAAGGATGAGATATTTCCTTTTGCTAAGCTCTCTTTTCTACCCTATGGAGGGTTGTAGAACTTTGTGATCATTAAGGCTCTTGGATGATTCTCAATCCATCATCCTTCTAATATTAGTATTTGTTCAGATCAATATTTTAGGAAAGGAGCCCTGGAAATTTCTGTTAGTCACTAGGATATGACATAAATTCATCATTTAACATGTATTTATCAAGCCTCTCATTTCCCAGCTGTGAGCTTCAGGATGATAGAACCTCCAAATATCCCTGACATATTTAAGGTGACAGAGTTCACAAGTGAAACTCTATAGGAAGGAATAACCCCTTTTCAACTTCAAGAAATTTGACATGCGCCCATTTGAGGATTTGTTAAATCACCAGTGATGGTGAACTAGTTTGTGATGCAGTTGTAGAATTATTGTTTGAGACTGTCCCACTGGCAGGCACTTCTCGTCTAGAAGAATATAATTGGATGTTGGTGACTCCGGTGAGACTGGCAAGACTCATCCATGACCAAATTAAAGACACCAGGGACTTTATTTGTACCTAACTCTGCACAGATTAGCAGGAGACGAAGATACCCACAGGGAGATGGGGAGACAAACTGTTTCTTTTGCAAGTTGGAGAAGAAAATTTTAGGTCTGAGTTGCAGAACAGCTAAGGAATGGGAGAAAAGAGAGAGAACTTCACAGGCTGAACCTTGATGTCTTATTTATCCCTCTTGGTTACAGAATGCTTGCCAGCAGGGACTCATCACTAAGATATTACAGGGAAATGAAGCCAGGCAAGAAAAGTATGTATTCCTTTTTTCCTCACCCCATAAATTTTGTTACTAATAAAAAAATCAGATTCTTATAGAACAGCCTGTCCATAGAAACCAGGTTTTATTAGTAGAGTTTTTGTTAAAATGCACAGTAGTTTTAAGAGTGAACATTATACTTTTAAGTCAAAATGCATGTCATTGAGAACACATGTGGTTGTTTATTACCCTTTACTTGATTTAGACATTGAATCTTAGATTTTTTGCTCATGTAAGGTGACATGATTTGACATGCAGTTAAAGGCATGGTGACCTGTGATTGGTTTTTCATTCTTGGCACTCTTTACCCAGACTTTTGGGAGAATTCCAAATCAAGGCATTCTTATTGATGGGCTACCTCTTTGGTTGCATTAGCTTCCATAAGGTTTTTTTGTTTTGTTTTGTTTTGTTTTTTTTAACAGAGCATCAACAGTCAGAATAGGAATGGTGCAATCTTTTTTAAAAATAAAATTTGAAATACATATTGTCAAAGTAAATTATGATTTTCCGATACAATTTGGCGAAGAGGGTGATTAATTTTCTATGCACTTGCTTTACAGGAAAAGTAATTTAAAAAACTATAACATAGATGGTTTTTGTTTTCTTGGTTGCAAACATAAATACATGCAAAGTGCCAAGAACAATCGCTGTGTTATTTTGCAGTTTGTGTTTGTGAAGTGCTCTTCTGTCAGACAACTCCAGCTCAACAGGACAGAGACTTGGGTTATTGTGCACTTGTGGTGTGGGCACATGTTCTGGGAGGGAACAGGCATGACCAGGCAGGGCTGGCGGCATATTAAATCAAGCTTTCTTCAGTGCGAGTACTGCAGCTGCTCCCTTCCATCATTGCTGCGTTCCTCGTGTCCCAGTAAATAGGAACCTTGCTCTGGGGCCTGGGATGAAGGAGAGCCCAGACTGGGTTTGGATAACATGATTGGCTGCCATGGTGGGCCCTATTTATTCCTATGCAACTGGAACAATTAGAGTAGGTATGACTGGAGTTCTAGATTAGGAGGAAAGGGAGGAAATGTGCCCTTTGCACCTTCCAGGAGTAATCATTGTTCATCTGTATCCACGTAGACTCACCAAGGACAATTAATTCACAATGGACCCTAGTGTTAAGAGACCTTGTCAGTTGATTTGAGTTTCGGTGCTGGCAGATGACCTCATGGGATATTATGGCTACTCCTGAGTACAGCCATTTATTGAGAAGATGGTAGATAAGCTACTGGGCTGGGAGAAGGACAGAGTTAGTAACTGTCCAGGGGAGAATTGAGGTTACCTGGTGGTTGTGGTAGTAGTATGATGGAGAAGTTGGTAATTCATTACCGTTAAGGAAAACAGAACTGATGAACCCATTCTATTTGTATCATATACACAACACTCTTCCCACTACTAATAGATTTATTCCAAAGTTATAGAAGATATTGAAAACAGAACTTAACAATATGAGAGGGGACAAAGGGATCGAACCATAAATTGGGTCACAGGCTAATTAGGTTCTAGAGCTGGATCAGGAGATTTGATGCAGAAACCCTGATTCTAACTTCTTTTATTTAGCAATTTGTTTAAGATTACTCATACTGAAATATATTATGTAAAGTGAATTGCCTTACCAGACCTATTTGGAAGACTGCTATAATAGAGTTTCAACAACTGAGAGTGGCCAACATATTTTTAATCAAATTTGTGTTATTAATATATTCAGTATGATTTTGGGTCATCCCAAGACTATTTTATGCATTCAACTAACTTAACTATTGAAGTCTGACAGATAATTATGTCTAATAGTAAACAAGACAGATACAGTCTCTGTTCTCATGTGGTTTGCAACTGAGTAGTCTTCGATCCTTTGTTGTGATGGTTTCACTTCTTTAATTGGGGAAGCTTGTAATTTTGACTTGTGTTAAGTTCAGGTGTTAGAAATGAAAATGTCATGTGCATTTCTGAGACTCAGAAATACTTAGTTTTTCTTTTCCATGTTAAGAGAAATCTAGTGTCCAATACAGCTAGGCTAATTATATATATATATATATAAAACACACGTAGTTTTTGGAACCATGTTGTTAAATATCTGGGAGCCAGTTTTATTGGAGTAATTATTTTAGCGGTCTCAGAAGAGGGTATTAGCTCTGAAAACGATAATAACCACACTATATTCATACATACAAAAAACATTGAGGACTCCTACAGAATTGTGTTAGATTGGGAGGTTATAAAATTTGTTGACTTCATGTGGAATATGTTGACTCCATCCTTGTAATCAGTTTAGGATTACACGATTATTTAAATATTAAAGTGTAAATTGTTATTTTAGTTGTAATTTCAGTAAATGCTGAGGAGAAGCATTGGGTTCTATGAGAAGAGCATTTAGCTGATTGCTTAGCTTGGAGGATCAGAGAAAACTTCCTTGAGGAAGGGATGCTTGACTGGTTTTAAAGAGATAAGTAGGAGTTAAATAGGGAAAGGAAAGGGTACATGAAAGAGGAAGAACTTTCTAGACAGATTTCTCTTTCCCTTTCTACCTCTATCTTCTCCTTCTCTCTCTATCTGTATCTCCCTCTATCCTTATATTTAGGAAAAGGTAAAAAGATACAACAGCGTTAAATTTACGTGCCCAGTTACAAAGCTTATTCTGCACCCTGAAGACGGAGATGAAAACGACTTAAGCGGTAAAAGTATCATCTTTGTAGTTTCCATTTATGGCTGCTGTTTCTGATAGGCTTAAGCTTCCACTTGACCAGTTTTATGATCTTCTCCATAGACAATGCAATCATCATTATAGAAGTATATATATAATTGAGGTGAAATTGGCATATGACATTCAATAAATTTCAGGTGTACAATATTACAACTCAATATTTATATATACTACAAAGTGATCACCACCATAAGTTGCATTACCATCCCTGACCATACAGTTGGGTCCTTTCACATGGTTTGCCCACCATTCACCCACCCCAACCCTCTTTCCTTCTGGTAACCACTAACCTGTTCTCTGTATTTATGAGTTTGTTTATGTTGTGCTTTATGTGCTCATTTGTTTTGTGTTTTAGATACATATATAACTGAAATCATGCAGTATTTGTTTTTCTCTGACATATTTCACTTAGCATAATACCTTCAGATTCATCCATGTTGTTGCAAAGGCAAGATTTCCTTTTTTATTGTTAAACAGTATTCCATTGCATATTAATATACTACATTGACTTTATCCATTCATCCGTTAATGAGCACTTAGCTTGTTGCCACATCTTGACTGTTGTAAATAATGCATCAGTGAACACAGAGAGGGGTGCATATACCTTTTTGAATTCGTGTTTTATTATTATTTGGATAAATACCCAGAAGTGAAATAGCTGGATCATATAGTAGTTATATTTTTAGTTTTCGGGGGTATTTCCGCACTGTTTTCCACAGTGGCTGTATTGGTTTACATATATATCAACAGTGCAAAAGGGTTCCTTTTTGACTACATCCTTTCTAACGCTTGTTATTTCTTGTCTTTTTTTTTTTTTTGAGTGAAAGAAAGGAGTGTGGGGAGGAGTAGGAGAGGGAGAGGGAGAATCTTACGTAGGGTCCACACCCATCATGGAGCCAGACACAGGGCTTGATCTCATAACCCTGAGATCTGACCTGAGCTGAAATCAAGAGTTGGAATTAACTGACTGAGCCATCCAGGTGCCCCTGTTTCTTCTCTTTTTGATAATAGTCACTCTAAAAGGTATGAGGTGATATCTCATTGAGGTTTTGATTTGTATTTCCCCATAATTAGGGACATTGAACATCTTTTCATGTGCCTGTTGGCCATCTGTATGTCTTCTTTGTAAACATCTCTGCTCAGATTTTCTGTCCATTTTTTTAAATCAGATTGTTTTTGTGTTATTGTTAAGTTGTGTGAGTTCGGGATGCCTGGGTGGCTCAGTTGGTTAGGCAGCTGCCTTCGGCTCAGGTCATGATCCCAGGCTCCTGGGATCCAGTCCGGCATCAGGGAGCCTGCGTCTCCCTCTGCCTCTGCCTGCCACTCTGCCTGCTTGTGCTCTCTCTCTCTCTCTGACAAATAAAAAAAAATCTTTAAGTTGTGTGAGTTCTTAATATATTTTGGATATTAACCCCTTATTTGATAGACGATTTGCAAATATTTTTTCCCATTCAGGAGGTGGCTGGCCCTTTCATTTTGTTGATGATTTCCTTTGCTGTGCAGAAGCTTTTGAGTTTGACATAGTACCATTTATTTATTTTTGTTTTTTTCCCCCTTGACTGTGGAGTCAGATAAAAAGTAATTTTGCTAAGACCAATGTCAGGGAGCTTACTGCCTATGTTTGCTTCTAGGAATTTTATCGTTTCAGATATTACATTCAAACCATTAATCAATTTTGAGTTAATTTTTGTATATAGTGTAAGACAGTGGTCTAGTTTCCTTCTTTTGCATGTGGCTGTCCAGTTTTCCAAGCATCATATACTGATGAGACTGTCCTTTGCCCATTGTATGTTCTTGGTTCCTTTGTCATAAGTTAATTGACCATACTAAGTGTGAGTTTATTTCTGAACATTTTTTTTCTGTTACATTGATGTATAGGACTGTTTTTATGTTAATAAACTGTTTTTACTTATTATAGCTTTGTGGTATAGTTTGAAATCAGGAGTATGATATCTCTAGCTTTGTTTTTCTCAAGATTGTTTTGGCTCTCAAGGGTCTTTTGTAGTTCCATAAAAATTCTAGATTATTTGTTTTAGTTCTGTGAAAAATGCCGTTGGGATTTTGGTAGGGATTGCATTGAATGTATAGATTTCCTTGGGTAGTATGGACATTTTAACAATAATTAATTCTTCCAATTCATGAACATGGGGTATTTTCCATTTTTTGGTATCTTCTTCAGGTTTTTTTATCAGTGTCTTGTGGTTTTCACTGAACAGGTGTTTCACCTCCGTGGTTAAATTTATTCATAGGAATTTTATTCTTTTTGATTCAATTGTAAATGAGATTGTTTTCTTAATTTCTTTCTGGTAGTTCATTATTTGTATATAGAAATTCAATGCATTTCTGTATATTGATTTTGTATTTCACACCTTTACTGCATTTATTATTCTAACAATTTCTTAGTGGAGTCTGTAGGGTTTTCTGTATATGGTACCAAGTCATGTGCAAATAATGACAGTTTTACTTCTTCCTTACCAATTTTAATTCCTTTTAATTATTTTTCTTGCCTAATTGCTTTGGGTAGGACTTCCAATACTATGTTCAACACAAGTGGCAGGAGTGCTATCCTTATCTTAGTCCTGATTTTAGAGGAAAAGATTTCAGCTTTTCACCATTGAGTATGTTAGCTGTGGGTTTGTCATATATGGTCTTTATTTTATTTATTTTTAAGATTTTAATTATTTGACAGAGCACTAGAGAGACAGCACAAGTAGGCAGAGTGGTAGGCAGAGGGAGAGGGAGAAGCAGGCTCTCTGTTGAACAGGGAGCCCGACGTGGGGCTTGATCCCAGAACCCTGGAATCATGACCTGAGCCAAAGGCAGACACGTAACTGACTGAGCACCCACTCAGGCACCCAATATATGGCCTTTATTCTATTGAGGAACTTTCCCTCTATACTCACTTTATTGAGAGTTTTTACCATAAATGGATGTTGAATTTTGTTAAGTGCTTTTTCTGCATCTATTGAGATGATCATATGAGTTTTATTCTTCATTTTGTTAATGTGGTATACCACACTGATTGATTTGTGAATATTGAGCCATCCTTGAATCCTTGGAATAAATCCCACTTGATCATGGTGTATAATCATTTTAATGTATTGTTGAATTCAATTTGCTAATATTTTATTGATGATTTTACATCTCTGTTCATTAGGGATATTGGCCTGTAACTTTCTTTCTTTGTAATATCCTTGTCTGGTTTTGGTATCAGGGTAATGCTGGCCTTATAAAATGAGTTTGGAATCATTTCTTCTTCTAATTTTTTGGAAGATTTTGAGAAGGGTAGGTATTAAATCTTCTTTGAATGTTTGCTGGAATTCACTAGTGAAACCATCTGGTTCTGGACTTTTGTTTATTGGGAGGTTTTTGATTACTGATTCAGTCTCCTTGCCTGTAATCAGTCTATTCGGATTTTCTATTTTCTCATGGTTCAATCTCAGAAAATTATGGAATCATATTTTGACTCAGATTCTCAGGTAGAATAATTCAGAAGTTCTACTTCAACATAGCAGCATGAAAGGCAGTGACTAGTTATTCCAAACAATGAAGGGACAGAATAAAATTAATCTTTGTATTAGGTAAAAACACTTCTTGCTCTCTATTTTGCTTTTGATTTTAAAAATAAACTTTTTAATTTTATATTAGCTTTAGATTGACAGAGTTAATGCAAAGATAGTACAGAGAGTTTTTGTATAGCCATACGTAATTTCCTTTATTGTTAATGTCTTACATTATATGTTTTGAGGATATCTGGTCAGATATTTTGTTGAATGTCCCTCAATTTGGATTTGTTTTATGTTTTCTCGTGGTTAGACTGGGGTGAGTCTGTTTTTAGGAGGGAGGCCACAGAGATAAGGTGCCACTGTCATCACACTATTTCAAGGGTATATACTATCAATATGAGTCATTACTGTTGATGTTAACCCTGATCACCTGGCTTGAGGCAGTATTTGTCAGATGTCTGTACTGTAAAGTTACTCTTTTCTTTTCCTATTCCATTCAGTCATTTTTGGAAGGAAGGAAGTCACTATGTGCAGCTCATGCTTAAGGAGTAGGGAATTATGTTCTGCTTCTTCAGGGTAGAGTATCTGCCTAAATTATTTGGAATTGTCTATTCTTTTCCATTAATTAATTTATTTAGTCATTTATTTGAATCAGTATAGACTCATGGATATTTATGTTTGGGGCATAATATCACACTTTTGTATTAATTTTTCTGCTCACATTGTTCAGCTTTGACATTGGGAGCCTTTTAGTTGGCTCCTGTATCCCTTTGAGGTACAGCTGTCATTGCAGGATTTTTGTTTTGGAGCACTTTCTTTCTGTCACTTGGTTCTGTCACATGGCTCAGACTCATATTTCTTGCCTCAACCCTAGAATCAGCCATTTCTTTATAGAGTTACGGTTCTATGGTTCTCTTATTGGAAACCATGATCTGGGCCATAGACATACTTGCTGTTACTGGAATACTGTTACCTCTAGGCCCTCTAAGCTGACCATGCAAGGAGATATATGTGTGTGTATTAGTCCATATGTATACACATATCTATAATATTTTTTTAAAGATTTATTTATTTGCAAGAAAGAGTCTGCATGCATGTGCACATGTGGAGAGTGGAGGCGGGAGGGGCAGAGGGAGAGAATCTCAAGCAGACTGGCCACTGAGCCTGGAGCCCGACATGGGGCTCGATCTCATGACTCATGAGATCATGATCTGAGCCGAAATCAGGAGTTGGATGCTTAACTGACTGAGTCCCCCTGGCGCCCCTATAATATTTTTATATGTACTCTGTATCTATGTTAAGGTAAGCATGAATATACACTGGGTCTCCAGCTGTAACCATTATAGGAGCATGGATCATTTTAGCCTCTTCTTACATATCTGTCCCTTTGTACTCCAGTAGTGTTATTCATGGCTCCCACCATCTGCTATTCATTTACTTAATCATTTAATTCCATTATACCTATGTAGTGATTTCACACTTATTAACAGTTTATCAGCTGGAGAACAGTGTTTGTGTCCAGTTCCTTTTGCCTTTATTTTTTTTATTTTTTTATTTTTTAAAAGATTTTATTTATTCGTTTGACACAGAGAGAGAGATTACAAGTAGGCAGAGAGGCAGGCAGAGAGAGAGGAGAGAGGAGGAAGCAGGCTCCCTGCTGAGCAGAGAGCCCGATGTGGGCCTCGATCCCAGGACCCTGGGATCATGACCTGAGCCAAAGGCAGCGGCTTTAACCCACTGAGCCACCCAGGCACCCTCCTTTTGCCTTTAGTCTTAACAGACTCCACTCATTTCCAAATTACTTAAGTTAGCACCTTATTTCTCTACCTCCTTCAGTAAAATTGGTTCACACATTTGGATTCTTTTGTAACATTCTTCATTGTACCCTGGAATCCTCTGATTTTCTAAATGATTTATAAAATATGCATATGTTAGGTTTATTCTTTGTCCTGTAAAGTTTTATGGTTTTGGAAAATATTTAATATCTTATATTCATCATTACAGTAACATATTACTATGAAATGTAGTTTCTACTAATGTAACATAGAATAGTTTCTCTTATAAAATATCCTGTGCTTTACCCTTTTGACCTCTCTCTTGCCTTGAGCCCCTGGTGACCTCTGATCTGTTTAACATCTCTGTAGTTTTGTCTTTTCTAGAAGCCCTTATAACTGGAATCAGAGTATGTAACTTTTTTAGACTGGCTAGTTAACAATATGCATTTACATTTCATCTGTATATTTTCGTGGTTTGATAGTTTATTTCTTTTTATCATTGAATAGTATTCAATTATATGGATGTACCACTGTTTTTGTTTATTCCTTCATTTATGAAAGACATCTTGGTTGTTTCCAGTCTATGGAAATTATGAATGAAGCTAATATATACATTTGAATGGACATTTTTGTGTGGGCATTAGTTCTGCAATCAGTTGGGTAAATACCTAGGAGCACAGTTGTTGGACCATGTGGTAAGACTGTTTTTAGCTTCATAAGAAACTGTCAACCTGTCTTCCAAAGTAGCTGTACTGTACCATTTTGCATTCCCACTGGGAATGAATGAAAGTTTCTGCTGCTCCACATTCTTGTCAATACTTGGTATTTGTTAGTGTTTTGGATTTTAACCATTTTAATAGGTATATAGTGATACTTTATTGTTTTAATTTGCAAATTCAGAATAACAAGTGATATTGAGCATCTTTTCATGTTTTTTTCCTTACCAATTAATTATATATATATATATATATTTTTTTTTTTTGGTGAGCTGCCTGTTTAGTTCTTTTGCCAATTAAGTTTTTTTATTGCGTTTTAAGAGTTCTTTTTATATTTTCATTACAAGTCTTTTATCCAATATGTATTTAGCAAACATTTTTCCCAGTCTGTGGTTTGTCTTTTTATTCTTTTAAAAGTGTTTTTTTTTCAGAGTAGAATTTAAAATTTTAATTTTAACGCAAGTCCAACTTACTAATTTCCTCTTTTAATAGATTGTGTTATTGGTGTTGTGTTTAGAAACCAGCAAACTCAAGATCATAAGAATTTTTTCTGTTTTCTTCAAAAAGTTAGTTTCTCATTATCATTTAGGCCATTAATCCACTTTGAATTAATTTTTGTGTAAGGTGTAAGGTTTGTGTTTAGACTCTTTTGCATGTAGATGTCTAATTCTTCCAACAAAATTTCTTGAAAAGACTATCTTTTCTCCATTTAGTTGCCTTCTCTACTTTGTAAGATAGGTTGACTATCTGTGTGCTTCTATTTCTGGGCTCATTCTTTTGGTCCACTGGGCTGCTAGTCTATTCTTTCACCACACACTGTCTTATATAACTGTAGCCTTTATACTAAGTCTTGGAATCGAGTAGTGTTAAGTCCCCCAATTTCTTCAGTATTTCATTTCTCCTTTAGTGTTAAAGGCCATTCTGGGTTTTTGCCTTTTTGTTTAAACTTTAGAATCAGTTTGTCTATTTCTGCAGAATAGGTTGCTGGGATTTTGATTGGGATTGCACTGAATCTATGGGTCAAGTTGCGAAGAATTGACTTTTGATAGTACTGAACCCTGAACGTGAACAATATTCAACTTCCAGTTCGTGACCATATCTCTTCAATTTTTTAGATCATCTTTTATTTTTCCATCGGTGTTTTAGTTTTCTACATAGAGGTCCTGTGTATATTTTGTACATAGTTTATAACTTAGTGTTTTATTTCATGTACTGTGTAGGTGGTATTATTTTTTAAATTTCAAGTTCCAGTTGTTCACTGCTGATATAAAGGAAAGCAGTTGACTTTTGTATATTGACCTTGTATCCTTCAACCTCAGTGGTAATCACTTGTTAGTTCTAGGACCGTTTTTTTTTTTGTTGTTGTTTTGTTTTTTTGTCAATTCATTGGAATTTTCTGCATATGCAATCATGTCATCTGCAAATATAAACAGTTTTATTTCATCCTTCACAATCTGTATACCTTTGATTTATTTTTCTTGTTTTATTACACTTGCTGGGATTTTCAGTGTGTTGTTGAACAGGGAGTGACAGTAGACATTCTTGTCTTGTTCCTGATTTTAGGGGGAAAGCATCCAGCTTTCATCATTAAGGAAATGTTAGCTATAGGTTTTTTGTTTTGTTGATAGATGTCTTTTAATAAATTGAAGTTATTACCAATTGTTACTTTACTGAGGGTTTTTTTTTAAGTCATGAATGGGTATTCAGTTTTGTCAAATGCTTTTTATCTGTCAATTAATATGATCATATGACTTTTCCTGTTTTCTCTGTTGAAGTGGTGGATTAATATTGATTTTTTTTTCAATTGTTGAACGTACTTTTACATACCTGAAAAAATCCCAGTTGGTCATGATGTATAATTCCCTTTATGCATGCTGGATTTGACTTCATGACATTTGTTGAGGATTTTTGTGCCATTGCTCAAGGGAGACATTGGTCTAGTTTTTCTTTCTTGTAATGTCTTTATCTGATTTTGGTTACAGAGTAGTGCTGGACTCATAGAATAAATTAAAAAGTGCTTTCTCTTCTTTTGTTTTCTGAAAGAGACTATAGAGAAATTGGCATGGTTTCTTATTTTTTAGAAACAACTCAGGAAACCACCTGGGCCTGATGAATTTTTGGGAAGATTATTAATTATCAATTTGTTTTATAGATATAAGGTTTTTCAAGTTATTTGTATCTCCTTTTGTAAGTTTTGGTAGTTTGTGCCTTTCAAGGAACTAGCATATTTCATCTAAATTATCAGTTTTGTGAGCATATAGTTGCTCATGATATTTCTTTTTTAACCTTTAAATGTCCATGGGGCCAGTGATGGTGACTCTTCTTTCATTTTTGATATTTTGTAATTTATGTCTTCTTTCTTTTTTCTTAATTATCCTGGCTAGAAGTTTATCAATTTTATTGATCTCTTCAAAGAACCAGTTTTGGTTTCATGATTTTCTTTGTTGTGCTCCCATTTTCAATTTAATTAATTTCTGTTCTGATTTTTATTATTTCTCTTCTGCTTGCTCTAGGCTTGATCCTCTTTCTCTAGTTTCCTAAGGTAGAAGCTTGTGTTATTTATATGCATTTCTTATCTAATGTATGAATGTAATGTTTTGAGTTTTCTTCTTTAATGCTATAAGTACTGCTTTTCCCACATCCCACATATGATAATAAGTTTTATTTTCATTTTCATTTAGTCAAAAATTCTTAAAAATTTCTAGTGAGACTTCTTCCTTGGGCCATATGTTCTTTAAAAGTATGTTGTTTAATCTCCAAATATTTGAGAATGTTCCAGGTATCTTTCTATTATTGATTTCTAGTTTACTTCAGTACTTTTTAGTTTATTTAATGGTTTATATTATCTTTCTTTTTAATATTTGTTAAGGGTGTTTTTAGGGCCCAGAATGTGCTCTAATCTTGGAACTTGAGAATAATATGTATTTATCTGTTGTTTGATGGAGTATTCTATAAATATTAAAATACTAACTAGATAAAGTTGATTGATAGTGTTGTCGAGGTCAACTTTATCTATACTGATTTTCTCTCTGAGATGACGAAGTTTCTTTCTAGCTATAATAGCAGATTTTTGTATTTTCAGTTTTAACCATATTGCCTCCCACCAGAAACATTTTGAAAAAACTGAAATAAAATAAAATATATGAAGGAACTCTTTATAAACCTTCAATATCAGGCAGTGTGGGGTATTGGTTCTTGAGAAAGAGAAATTAAATGACGTGAGTTCTACAATTGCTCCAGCTTCCTGCCTGGAGAGAGTTCCAGACCATAGCTCAGGGAGGGAGAACTCAGGTATAGCTAAACATAGAAAGTAGCACATGATCATTGTTCAATGAATGGCACAGGAAAGGTAAGTTACAAGAATAGAGGAGGTAGAGCCACTAGACTAGGGTGCATTCAAGACTGACTACAGATGAGATGAGGTCTTTTACTTGGGTTTGGGAGGCCAATGTAAGAGAGATAGAAAGAGCAAAGATGGTGATGTTGGAAAGTATTATATAAAAAGTGGTACAGGTCCAACCCTGTTTCATAAAAATAAAGGTTTGTGGAGGGAAATTGTAAAGATAGACTTGAAAAGTACCTTGGGATTATTTGGGGTAATTTATGAGTTTTAATGTAATGTTCGATTTTATCAGTGGGCTGGTGGCTTTTTAAATGTAAAATAAAACCAGTAAGCCCCGTTAGAAATGTTATTTCCTTAATCCCAATATAATGCGCGCACACACACACACACACACTCACTCACTCACTCTAACATAGCTGCTTTAGACAAAAGGGGGAAATGGGGTGACCAGAAGCCCCAACCACACCACCTCTGATACTTCCTCAGGACTGCTAAGTTTTCAGAGCATAGTTAAAGAATGCCTGCTGTAAGCTAAGGAAGTCTTTGAGAGACTCAGACAGACAATAACAGGATGAAATGGGTGTGGAATGAAGATGAACCAACTGCCAGGTAATTGGATTGGAAGGGAGGTTGAAAGTAGGCAAGGAAATGCATTAGCAGCTGCTGCATTGATTTAGGCAAGAAGGGATGGGGGCATGAATTACAGTGGCAATAAAGACAGAAAGAGGCTCATGGAAAAATTACATGAGGGAATACTAGGTTGGATGTGAAAGAAGGGGAAGAGAATTAAGTTGCTCTGAAGGAACAGGATAATTCATAGTCCCTTGACCTGGTACATTTAGGGGCCATGACAGTATTAACACTAATTTGTGGTTACATAATTCACTTAGGCTCAAATCTCTGAGCTGCTCTCGGTAGGACCTAGGGCAATGCTAGTTATTCTAAACATTTCTTCTGTTAGATGGAGGACTATAACAGCTCCTACCTTATAGGATTCATAGTATTTGAAGATGAAACATTAGAATTGATCCAGAGGAATTTCTCTGGAGTAGGTTTTACTTAGCTCTTACCTTTATTTAATTCTTAATTAGTGCTTCTGTTTTCTTCAACATACTGAATTAAAATGCTTTTAATATGCTTCTTTGGCTTTTTAGTATCTCATGAATAACGTGAAATTATTGAGAAACAAAAGAAAAGGGATTATGCAAATGTTTGAAATATTTAATAATACCTTAAAGTAGTCTTGGGGAACTGGAAAAATTACTAAAGTTATACTAACTTTTTGTAGAGGCACAAGGTATTAAGAAAAAGATCATTTTGGAAAAAGAAAGTTTAAAAAGGAGAATGCATTACAAGCAAATAATCCAGTGAATTCTTTTAATTAATGAATATTCAGATAACATATTAATTTTTCCTGAGATATAACCGCCAAGCCAAAGAGTTTAAAGAATAATAATTTTAAAAAAAGAATGATTATACAAACTCGGAGGTTAATTAGAAGTAATCTTTCAAACTACCTCGTGTGTTGCATTAGGACAGATGTTTTTATTTTAGGGCCAGGACATAATTGTTGAAGCAATTGATATGTCTTTAGACCCTTTCTCCTTGCCAGAACTCAGCCCCTGAGCTGCCTGACAGCGTACCTTCCAGATCCCAGGCAGTCTTGGAAGAGATTCCCTACACTTGCCGCAACCTAGAGAGAGCTCTGTGCACCTTCTCTCTCCTTTTTATTCCCATACCAGTTGCCCGTGTTACTTAATTTAATAAATTCCCTTAACACTTCCTAGTGAATTAGAATCACTCAAATTGATTTTGAGTGCTGCTAGGTGCAAGTTCTGTACTCAGCCTTTCTGAATCCTTACAACAGTGTGACAAGGATATTAGAGAAGGCTTAACCCAAGGGGGTAAAATTCAAACTGGTGGCATTCCCACTTAATGGTAGACTTGCTGGATGAGACATAATTTATTTTCTCAATCCCTCATAGGAAACCAGTGGGTAATCCTTGGCTTATTGTAAGTTTAACATTTTAAAAAGGGAGTGTAAAGAAATTTGCTTTGATGCAGGTGTTGTGTAATCTGTGACATAACCTGAGAGCTAATAATAATGTGTGTATTCTAGTATAGCCATTGCAAGACACTTTTGTTGTGCTGTTGAATATTTTACTCAGCCACTTGTAGAAAAAGACATTTTCGTGTACTGAATGACACAACATCTTGTTTATATGGCATTATAATCTAAAATGCTATTTGCTGCAAATAAATGTCTTACCTGTCAAGAGGCTGCCTGTTTAATATTTGCATGATCTAAGCTAATTGTTTTGTTTGTTTGTTTTTTGTTTTTTTTTCTCCCTCTGCTTTGTGAACTTATTTTTGGTCTTTTTTTTTTTTTTTTACTGATAGTTAAAGTTAGACAAAGGGAAACGAACTTAAATAAAATACATATCAGTCTAGTTTGCTGCTGTACAAATAATTCCAGAAAATGTCTTAGTGGGGAGCATAGCGTTTTAATTTTACTTTTGGATTTCAATTATGCATGCCATTCCTATGCCCCATCACTCTGTATAATTAAGAACTGGCTGTATGTCCATAGCAACAAAGCCTGTAATCATGGGTCCTGATCTGTGATTCTCATTTAATCTAGGTTAAAATAGAAGTAAAAATTGGGTCAATTTTGTTTTTTACCTTCTTCCACTCAATTCCACTTTGATTTTTTTTAACTACTATAAAATATTTGTGCAATATTGTTACTGGTAAATGACACTGGTATATCACTGGTAATGTGACAATTACTGCTTACAAGTGGAAAAGGATTTCTTCCTCATTGAGCTGTGCCCTAGGATCCTACCACATGCAGTTGGACAAATAAAATGTATAATTTTCTATTTTTGTTCTGTTTGTAAATTTTTAAAAAGATTTTATTTATTTGAGAGAGAGAGCAAGAGTGAGGGCAGGGAGGATCAGAGGAAGAGGGAGAGGCAGGCTCCTCACTGAGCAGAGAGCCCGAACACTGGACTAGATCCCAGGACTTCAAGATCGTGACCTGAGCCTAAGGCAGATGCTCNCCCCCCCCCCCCCCCCCCGCCGTTAGTACATTTTGTAGGGACTTCAGCATTTGAAAAATACAGTACGTTTAGGGGTAAATTAGAGAAAATATTTGTTAATGCTAATTGAATCCACCTTTCCCTATTAGACTATTTGATAATTTTATAAATGTTCTGCTCTTTTCTTGATCTTTCTAGTTGTGTCTCATTGTTCTACATGCTAAACCTGTGGCCATTTTTGTCTTGTGTTCAATAACCTAGATCATGTATTTCTGAGACTCAACTCACTCTGAGTAGACTACTAGTAAATTTCTCCAAGAAAGGAAATTTCACAATTTGGCTTAAATGTAACTTCTCTTGGAGAAGCTTTCTTTGTCTCCTCCTCCTTCACTCACCTCCTCCCTTCCATTATGTTTTGGGCAGTTCGTTTTCATTTATTCTTTCATTCATCCATCCAATGAGTACTGAATGATTCTTGATTGATGACTCTCTCCCTCCAATCTGAAAACTTAATGGAGGGTAACGTAATCTATCTTTGTTTACACTGTATCATTACTTATAAACATGCATTCATATACATATTAATATACTATATTAATATTAATATAATATACATAATAAGTAGTGAACACATTTTTACCAAAGGAACAAATACTTTGACAAATTTCATAAGTGTTGCTATTAGTACCTAAATTGAGTCTAAAATCCTTTTCTGGAAATCATACTGTTTGTACTATGACTGCCGGGGCCTTTTAAAGTGGGTGGTAATACTGTGTTTTGTTTCATTGTGTTAACCTTCTAGCTCATTGTCTTTACCTTTGAAATCTTTAAAAAATAAATTACATTTGTAATAGAAAGCATGCTTCTTATTTTTAAAAATAAAGTGCTTATGTGTAGTTCTGATCAGGTAACAGCTGATTTCATCTTAGTAGAAAGAATATCATTTTTAACAATTTTTTATTTAGTCAAATCCCTTGCTTTTATCATTCCATGTAGATCAGCTATTAAGAGATTTTCATTGCTGCTACAGAGTTCCTACAAGATATGTTCACATACCCAATCTTTTTCTAAAGTTGTAGAGTAGGGAAATAAAAAATATGTGAATAATACACTAACACTGAAGAACAATGTACTTTTTTTACCCCAGTCCCCACCCATAGTAGGTAAACATCAATCATAGCTCATCCTCTCAAAATTCTGACCTCAAAATGTCCTAAGAAATATGACCCTAAAAGAAGTATTTGATTTTGATTTCCCCCATTTTTCATTCCAAGGCTAGTGGTCTTACATCCCAAATGGAAGACCTTAGAGTCATACAGTCTTGAGAAGGTGTATTGAAGGTCACCTAATACAAATGGATAACTGAATCCCTCCAGTAATATCCCCATAAGGTCTTCATGTAGCTCATTATTGGGAATCTCCAATGATTCAAAGTATCATTTCCCATGGCAGCAGATTCTATCTTTATTGTCAGCTTTGACTCTTGCAAACTAATTCCTTATATTGGACTCTACTCATAGTTTCCACATATTTCTTCTGTGTTACCATTTGAGCTCATAAAGAGCAAGTTGAACCCAACCCTCACTTAGTTTGGGCTGCTATAACAAATACTATAGACTGCATGACTTAAACAACAAGCGTTTATTTTTCACAGTTCTGGAGGCTGAGAAGTCCAAGATCAAAGTGCCAGACAGTGATCTGGTGTCTGAGTAAGGTCTGCTTCCTGGCTTGAGAGGGCTGTCTTCTCATATCCTCACATGGTAGAGAGAGCAAGTTCCTGCTAGCTCTCTGGCCTCTTAGAAAGTCACTAATCCCATTCTTGAGGGGTGTACTCTCATGACCTAATTACCTACCAAAGACTCCACCTCCAAGTACCATCACTTTGGGATTAGATTTCAACCTATGAATTTTGGGGGACACAAACATTCAGACCATAACACCATCTTTACAGGATGGCCCAGTTGAGGGTGGCACTCATGTTTCCTCCAAGTCTTCTTTCCTCTACGATAACCCCTCTTAGTTCCTCAGTTGATCTCCATGTGACTTGATTTCACGTTTCCCCACTATCCTAATTACTCTAATTTTAAAAAGTTTATTTTAAAAAGTTTATTTTACTTTGACAAATTAGGACAGAATAGGCAGCATCCAGCAATGGGTGTGATAACCCCGGGTCTGCACTAATGAGCTGAGAGTGGAGTATATCATCTTTCTTAATTCAGATACTCTTATCTCCTTAGCATATCTGGCAATGAACTAGTTGAAGTGCCTAAGGACAATGGTGGGTCTGATACATCTGTTCTCATCTGACCTATTTTACTTCTGGATATTTTTAGATTCTCCAACTTTGTTGATAATCAATTAAATTTTAAAACTGTTAACTGGAAAAAACATCTTCATTTTAGAGCCAGGATCTTGAATCATACTTAATAGAGAATGGTCTTGGACAAGTTCATTAACCTTTCTATAGGGCTGTTTCCCAGGATTTACCTTACAAGATTATTGTGAAGACCAAATTAGTTATAAAGTTGTCTTTCTCTGCTTGACTTATTTCACTTAGCATAATCTCCTCCAGTTCCAAACATGTCGATGCAAATGGTGGGTATTCATCCTTTCTGATGGCTGAGTAATATTCCATTGTATATATGGACCACATCTTCTTTATCCATTCATCTGTTGAAGGGCATCTCGTCCACTTCCACAGTTTGGCTATTGTGGACATGGCTACTATGAACATTGGGATGCATGTGCCTCTTCTTTTCGCTACATCTGTATCTTTGGGGTAAATACCCAGGAGTGCAATTGCTGGGTCATAGGGTAGCTCTATTTTTAACTTTTGGAGGAAACTCCGCACTGTTTTCCAAAGTGGTTGTACTAACTTGCATTCTCACCAACAGCGTAAGAGGATTCCTCTTTCTCCACATACTCTCTAACATTTGTTGTTTCTTGCCTTATCAATTTTTGTCATTCTAACTGGTGTAAGGTATCTCGGTGTGGTTTTGAATTTCCCTAGTGGCTAATGATGTTGAGCATTTTTTCATGTGTCTGTTAGTCATTCATATGTCTTCTTTGGAGAAGTGTCTGTTCATGACTTCTGCCCATATTTTGACTTGATTATTTACAGTTTTCATTTATATGTGGAACATAAGGAATAGCATGGAGGACATTAGGAGAAGAAAGGGAAAAATGAAGGAGGGGGAAATCCTAGGAGGAGAGGAACCATGAGAGACTATGGACTCCAGGAAACTAAGTGAGGGTTTCAGAGGGGAGAGGGGTAGGGGGATGGGTTAGCCTGGTGATGGGCGGTAAGGAGGGCATGTATTGCATGGAGCACTGGATGTTGTATGCATACAATGAATCACAGAACACTACATCAAAAACTTATGATGTACCGTATGGTGACTAACATAACATCATAAAATAAAAAAATAAATTTGTTGTAAAGTGCTTTTATGTAAGTGTACATAAAGTGCTTAAAGTATATAGTGAATGCTGAGTGTGTTTTAGTGATAATAATCTTGACTATTACTTATTCCAAGAGTTCTGAGAAATGCTTATTTTATACTGAATAAATAGGAAGGGTCTGTGACTTCATTATATTTTGAAGGCAGTGTCTAATATGTTTAATCTAGACCTATAAAAATAGAAGTTACACATAAAAAATTCACAACCACACATTTGTCCAAATTCTTTGACAAATTAGAACAGAATAAATNGATAATAATCTTGACTATTACTTATTCCAAGAGTTCTGAGAAATGCTTATTTTATACTGAATAAATAGGAAGGGTCTGTGACTTCATTATATTTTGAAGGCAGTGTCTAATATGTTTAATCTAGACCTATAAAAATAGAAGTTACACATAAAAAATTCACAACCACACATTTGTCCAAATTCTTTGACAAATTAGAACAGAATAAATTTCTGACATTAGTTATTCATTTGTTATGGAGTGAGAGAACAAAGTGTATTCTTCTATCTTTAATATTAAAAATAATTGTATTAGCTTTTNGCCCGATGCGGGCCTCGATCCCAGGACCCTGGGATCATGACCTGAGCCGAAGGCAGCGGCTTTAACCCACTGAGCCACCCAGGCGCCCTTTAATTTTTTAAAAGATTTTATTTATTTGAGAGAGAGAGCACAAGCAGAGAGCCGTACCTTGCAAGGTTTGATCCCAGGACACTGAGCTCATGACCTGAATGGACTGAGCCACCCAGGCGCCCTGAGATGAACATTTTTGAAATATGGAAGCTTCTGTTAATTTTTGTCTTTTTAAGATATTTTTTTCTGCTGATATATTTCCGCACCACAGCATGACCTTTTCCAGGTTAAGATGCTGAACTGAAACCTCAAAGAACCATGGCAAAGGAGATTGGATTTCCCCTTCTCTCTGTAATTTATTTAGTGAGAACCACAGCTGGGTAAGCCTTTGGGGGACAATTATTTTCAACTGTTTTAAAGCTTTTATATTAGGGAAATAGAAATACATTTGTGAAAATCTTAGAACCAAGAAAACAACTTGACTGTCTTAGGTCAAGTACTGGTAAGGTGATAAGGTGCAGCTTAGCAACCAAGACTCACTGAGCACCTGTAGGACCCAGAGGCTGTCAGATATGTATCAGAGAAGTCATTCCCCTTCAGTGTCTTCCATTAAGAGACCTACTTGGGTGATAAGGATGGTTAGAAAGTGCTTTTTTCATTGAGTTTTAAATTTACTGTTAAAAGAGTATTCCTAGCAGAAGCAGTCTTTGATGCTAAGCCATATTTCAAGGATAAGTAATTATTATAGTTCTGTTCTTTTTATAGCATCTGTGACACACCCACACATGTGCATGCATGCACACACACACCCATACACGCACACAAGCAGTTTTTCAGAATCAGCTCGTACTGGCTCACAGAGTCCACTGTTAACTTTCCCAAAATTTTGTAAACCACTTGATATCAGACAAGTAGCTTGAAATTTGCCACTGTGGGAGTATTTACACCATGGAAATGGGTGAATGCTATGGATCAAAGCCTTTTTTTCCTCTTAGGCGGCTGATTGGTAAACACTTACTAGTTCACCTGTGCCTAAAAATATTTCTGTAAATAAAATAAAGGCTATTAACTTTGAAATTGGTTTTAGTAGGAAAGTTTATATGAGAAGAATAAATAATCTGGGTATTTTTTTTTTCTGTGTTCTCAGGGATACGGAAAGACCGAAGAGGAGGGAGAATGTTGAAACACAAGCGCCAGAGAGATGATGGGGAGGGCAGGAATGAAGTGGGGTCCTCTGGAGATATGAGGGCTTCCAACCTTTGGCCAAGTCCACTCTTGATTAAGCATACTAAGAAGAACAGCCCAGCCTTGTCCCTGACAGCCGATCAGATGGTCAGTGCCTTGTTGGAGGCTGAGCCCCCCATAATCTATTCCGACTATGATCCTTCCAGACCCTTCAGTGAGGCTTCGATGATGGGCTTGCTGACTAACCTTGCTGACAGGGAGCTGGTTCATATGATCAACTGGGCAAAGAGGGTGCCAGGTAAGAATGCTAAGCTCAACATTTATTTTGAGAGTCAATAACTTGTTGCACTGTCACGGGAAAAGTTGGGGGAAACAATAGCTTGCTATCAAATTGATTTCAAGGTTACTTCTGAATTTGTTCATTTTTACTATCAATGTACCATAATTCTCCCGGAAATTAGGAAATAATGTTTTAAAATCAAAATCTAGAAGAATAAAGTCTTTAACCTGGCATTATTTATTTTTAACCAAAAGATCTGGGATAGTCACAACGTAATAAGTGCAATGTACTGTTATGTGCTCATATTGTCAGAAGTTTTTAACACAGAATGATCCATGCACTACAAATTTGTAATATTGAGAACTTTTGTTCAAAGCACCTCAATTATTAATAGACAATTTTACCTTAAAATATTTTCTCTTAAGATCTTTATGGACTAAAGAGATAATAATAGGTATCTTTACTGAATGCCAGTTATTCACTCAGCTGTCAACTCTTAATATTTTAGGAGAAACGTACACTAAAGGAACACTAAAACACAAAGGAACACTAAATTAGGTTCTCATCCCTGAGAGGAGCTTGTAGAAAGAATCCGTGGCTAAATGACACTTGGTCCTTCAGTTGGTTCTCTCAGAACTGGTGTTCCTATAAAACTTGACTGTTGCTCTTGTTGTTCAGGGAGAAGAACTCTAGTTATTACGGAAACAAGACTAGAAAATGGCCTCCTCCATGCCCCAACATATCCATTCAGGAACTAACGTAGGTGAACCAAGGCAAGAGGAAGTTAAATCTTTATTCTGGGCTTATAGATCAAATGAGTAATGGTTTTAGACAGAGATTGTCTTGTTTGGTTTCTTTTAATAGATGAAATTATTACCTATGAAGCATGAGATTTTTTTTATTAAACTAAATAGCTGTGGAGTTTTATACTTGCATTTCAGAGTTCACTGATTATAGACCAAGTGAACAAATGTCTGTTCTTAGAGACTATTTAATGTATTTGCATATATTAACATATAAACATGTGGTCCTTTGAATAAGGAGCCTGCAGTGTTTGATCCCAACTTGACAGAGGGCATCCACGTAGGTGGTGGAGATGGCATTAAGTGGAGACAGGAGAATTGATGGGCATATTTAGATTTTTAGGGTCAGCCCAACTGGCAGGTAAAAAGTGTTGGCCATCTTTGAAATTAAGAATTTTATTGAGCACCTACCTAACTTCCCATCCTCATGTGAAGCAGATCCATATAAGCAGATATTGGAATCTAAATGTAACAAGGTTATAAGCTTTGTCTTTATATTTATTACTACCTTTGTAAAAAATACTTTGGGAGAAGAGAAAAAAACAAAATAAAACAAATAATGACCATATACCTGAGAGCCAACTCTTGGTTGCTGTTAAGTTTTGTTGTCCTATAAGCATATTTTTTCCCTCTTGAAGTCCTGTCAGTATTAATTCCAGAGCAGTTTTGTACACAAGTATATATTTTCATACTTATCTATAGATTTTTATAATTATAAAAACCTGAAGGGCATGTGAAATAATTAGAATGAAGTTCAAGTACATTAGCAGTAAATGGTAATAATCTTCTAAATTTGGGAATGAAATGGAGACAGAAATCAAGGGAAAGAAAACATGTCCATGCTGAGCTATTGCATTGTTAAATCCAGAATTAAACAAAATTTATGATAATGAGATGTATAGCAAACCCACTTGATTATATTAGATTAAAAGTCCAAAATGATTCTAAAACCCTTGGACCAAACTATGTCTTATTACTTGATGGTTAAAGAAAGAATTATAAAGGCAGAAATGAAATTGTTTGTGTGTGCACTATTGAAATACAGCTGTTGTAAATCACAAGCCTACTTGTCTGACCAAGCAGAATAAAAATAGTCATTGATTTTAAAAAGATGAAAAATGAAGGAAGAAAAAAGTCTTTAGGAAAAACTTTGAAGGATGATTGTCAAGCTTTACAGAAAACTGACAAAATCACATTTTAGAAAGCTTTTATAGATCCAAATGCCATCTGTCATTAAAAAAAAATAGTCCATACCAAAAATACAACATAGGAAATATTGCATTTATATGGTGATAGTTTGAGGTTAATATAGATGGAATACAAAACATCACTGGTAGAAGTAGCAAGAAAGCCAGTTCTAGAAGTACTTGGAATTAACTACATGATTCAAAAACCTGCCTTGAACATTTGGTTAATCTTTCTTTTTTATTTTTAGATTCTTAAAAGATTTTATTTATTTATTTATTTACTTATTTATTTAAGCATGCGTGGGGGGAGGGGCAGAGGGAAAGGACAGAGAGAGGCTCTCAGGCAAATTCGATCTCATGACCCTGAGACCATGACCTGAGGCAAAATGAGGAGTCGGATGCTTTACTGACTGAGCCACCCAGGTGCGCACTGGTCAGTCTTTAACTATCAATAGAACAGGAATTGTGAGTTGACTTAATTTTTAAAAACTTCAGTTTTAATGAGGTATAATTGACAAATAAAATCATAAGATATTTAAAGTTGTGGCGATTTGATATATTTAGGCTTTGTGAACAGATCCCTTCCCATGTAGTTAATTAACACATCCATCGCCACACTTTTTTTTCTTTTTCTCTTTTTTTTTTTTGGTGAGAACATTTAAGTTCTTCTCTCAGAATATTTTAATTTTATGATACGGTGTTATCAGTTATAGTCACCATGATTTATATTAGATCCTCAGACGTCTTTCATCTGATAGATGACAATTTATATTCTTACCAACCTCTCCCTATCTGTCCCATACCGCAAACCCTAGCAACCACTTTTCTACTCTCTGTTTCTAGGAATTTGACATTTTTGTCTCCTTAAATTCCACAGCTAAGTGATATCAGACAGTATTTATCTCTCTCTGTCTTTGACTTATTTCACTTAGCATAAGGCATTAAGGTCTATCCATGTTACAAAGAGCAGGATTTCCTTTTTTCTCATGGCTGAATAATATTCCATTATATATGGATCTAGATTTGTCAGATCTTACTTGTTCATTTATCTATTGATGGACACTTGGGTTTTTTCCTGATCTTGACTATTTTTTTTTTTAAAGATTTTTTTNATATCAGACAGTATTTATCTCTCTCTGTCTTTGACTTATTTCACTTAGCATAAGGCATTAAGGTCTATCCATGTTACAAAGAGCAGGATTTCCTTTTTTCTCATGGCTGAATAATATTCCATTATATATGGATCTAGATTTGTCAGATCTTACTTGTTCATTTATCTATTGATGGACACTTGGGTTTTTTCCTGATCTTGACTATTATGTATAATATTGCAGTGAACATGGGAGTGTACCTATCTCTTTGAAATCCTGCTTTCAATTCCTTTGGATTGCTGTGTCACATGGTGGTTATTTTTTAAATTTTTTGAGAAACTGCTATACTGTTTTTCACAGTGGCTGCCCCAGGTTACAGTCCCATCAATAGTACACAAGAATTTCTTTTTCTCCACATCCTCATCAACACTTATCTTTTGTCTTTTTGATGAAAGCCAGTCTAATCTCATTGTAGTTTTGATTTGTCTTTCCTTGATGATTAGTGATGTTGAGCATCTTTTTATATACCTTTTGGGAAATTTATATGTCCTTTTTGGAAAAATGTCTATTCAGTTCTCTGCCCATTTTTTTTTTTTTAAAGATAGAGCATGAATGCAAGTGTTGGCGGGGAGGGCCAGAGGAAAAGGAAGAGAGAATCTTAAGCAGGCTCCATGACCAGTGCAGAGCCTGATGCAGGACTTGATCTCACAACCCTGAAATTAGGCTTTTTCAGCCCCCTCCCCCCATGACCAAGAGTCAGATGCTTAATGGACTGAGTTACCCAGGGGCCCTCTGTGCCCATTTTTTAATCAGATCGTTTTTATTGCTTTTGAGATGTATGAGTTCTTTATATATTTTTGATATTAACCACTAATCAGGTATATGTTTTGCAGATATTTTATCTCATTTAGTAGGTTGCCTTTTTATTGGGCTGTGCTAAAGTTATTTTTAGTTTGATATAGTCCCACTTGCTTATTTTTGCTTTTGTTGCCTTTGCTTTTGGTGTCAAATCCAAAAAAGTCATTGCCAAAATTGATGTTAAGGAGCTCTTTCTCTTGTTTTTGTCTAGGAGTTTTGTGGTTACCTGTCTTACTTTCAAGTCTTTAATCCATTTTGAATTGATTTTTGTGTATGGTGTAAAATAGGGGTCCAGTTCCATTCTTGTGCATTTGCCTGTCCAGTTTCCCATCACTTTTTATTGAAGAGACCATCTTTTCCTCATTGTATATTCTTAGCTCTTTTGTTGTAAATTAATTGACCACATATGCTTGCATTTATTTCAGGGTTTTCTGTTCTGAGCCATTGATCTATGTCACTGTTTTTATGCTATTACCATACTCTTTTGATTACTCTGGCTTTGTAAGATAGTTTAAAATCAGGAAGTGTGATGTTTATGCCTCCAGCTTTGCTCTTCTTTCTTAAGATTACTTTGGCTATTCAGGGTCTTTATGGTTCCATAGGAATTTTAGGATTTTTTTTTCTATTTCCATGAAAAATCTCATTGGAATTTTGTTAGAGAGTGCACTGAATCTGTAGATGGTTTGGGTAGTATAGACATTTCAATAGTTGTTTTTTTTTCCAATCCATGACCGTGGGATATCTCTCACATTAAGTCTAGTGTGTTTTTTAAGCCCAATGTTTCTTTATTGATTTTATTTTGTTTTGTTTTGTTTTTGTTTTTGTTTTTGTTTGGTCTGGATGATCTATCCATTGTTGAAAATGGGATATTGAAACCCTCCATCATTCTTTTTTTTTTTAAAAAAGATTTTGTTTATTTATTTGACACACAGAGAGAGAGAGAGAGAGAGAGAGAGAGAGAGAGAGAGAGAGAGAGAGAGAGAGAGATCACAAGTAGGCAGAGAGACAGGCAGAGAGAGAGGAGGAAGCAGGCTCCCTGCCAAGCAGAGAGCCCGATGTGGGCCTCAATCCCAGGACCCTGAGATCATGACCTGAGCTGAAAGCAGAGGCTTTAACCCACTGAGCCACCCAGACACCCCCTTCCATCATTCTTGAATTGCTGTCTATTCCTCTCTTTAGGTCTGCTAATACTTGCTTTATGTATTTAGGTGCTCCATTGTTGGGTGCATAAATATTTACAAATGCTTTGCCCTCTTGCTGGATTGACCCCTTTCACATTATGTAACGATTTTTTTAAATCTTATTACAGTCTTTGCTTAAATTCTTGAATTTTATTTTGTATAACTACCCCTTCTTTCTTTTGGTTTATGTTTGTATGGGGTATCTTTTTCTATCCCTTCACTTTCAGTATTTTTGTGTCCTTAAACCTGAAATGAGTCTCATAGGCAGCATATAGTTGGATCTTGTTTTTTTATTCATTCTGTCATTTTCTGTCTTTTGATTAGAGGATTCAATTCTTTTACACTTAATTATTGAAAGGTATGTACTTGTTGGCATTTTGTTAATTGTTTTCTGTTTGTTTTGTTGTTCCTCTGTTCCTTCTCTTGCGGTTTGATGATTCTAGCAGTGGTTTGCTTAGATTCCTTTCTTAATTTTTTGTTTATCTACTATAGATACTTGCTTTGTAGCTACCATCAGGCTTACATGTAATGACTTGTATTTATAACATATATTGGTGATTTGTGACAAATTAAGTTTGAACACATTTTAAAGCTCTTTTTTACTCCCCTCCCCCATGTTTTATGTTTGATGTCACAAATTTACATCTTTTTACCTGGGACATCCATTATAAATTATTATAGTTATAGTTATTTTTGCTACTTTTGTCTTTTAACCTTCCTACTAGATTTACAAGTGATTTATCCATCACCTTAATGACATTAGGATATTCTGAATCTAACTCTATATTTATCTTACCATTGAGATTTATACTTTAATACCTTTTCCTATTACTAATTAACATCCTTTTATTTTAGATTGAAAAATACCTTTAACATTTCTTGTAAGGCTGGGCTAGTGATGATGAAGTCCTTCAGCTTCTGCTGGTCTGGTAAACTCTTGACTCTCCTTCAAAATTCTGAAGGACAAATTTGCTGGGTAGAGTATTCTTAGTTGGTGGTTTTTTTTCTTTCAGCATCTTGAATATATTATACTGTTCTCTTTTGACCTATGAAGTTTCTGCTGAAAAATATGCTGATGCTGATAGTGTTACCTGATGATAGCCTTGTCTGGTGGTAGCCTTCTGTGTAACAAGTGGTTTTTCTTTTACTGCTTTTAAGATTCTTTTGTCTTTAATTTTTGACACTTTAATTTTAATGTGTCTTGGTGTGGGTTTCTTTGGGTTCATATTTTTTGCAACTATTCGGGCTTCCTGGATCTGGATGTCTATTTCTTTCCCTAGGTTAGGGAAGTTTTCCACCATTATTTCTTTGAATGAGCTTTCTACCCTTTTCATTCTCTCTTCTCCTGGGACCCCTGTAATATGGATGCTGGTTTTCTTGATGTCCTATAAGCCCCTCATGCTATCTTTACTCTTTTTCATTCTTTTCCCCCTCATTTTAACTCCTCTGATTGGATGAATCCTCTATCATGTCTCTGAGTTTGTTGATCCTTTCTTCAGCCTGATCTGGTCTGATATTGAAAGACTCTATTAAATTTTTCAGTACAGTTATCATAGTCTTTAGTTCATAGTCTTTAGTGATTTTTGTATGGTATTTTCTTATATTTCCTATCTCTTTGTTGATATTCTCACTTTGTTCATGTATTGTTCTCCTGATTTTGGTGAGAATTTTGTGATTATTTTGGACTCTTTATTAGGTAAAGGTATGAAAGTATTACCTTCATTTCATTAGTATGTTTCTGGAATTTTATCTTCTTTCTTTTGTTTGGAACATATTCCTCTGCTTCTTCATTTTCCTTGACTCTGTGTTGGTTCCTGTGCATTAGACAAAATAGCTCCCTCTTCTAGTCTTGATGAAGTGGTCTCATGTAGGAGATAATCTTTATTGTTCATCTCAGCCTGAGCTCCTGGCTGTCTCTCAAACTTTTGTGATTGGATAGTCAGCCTTCTTTGTTCTTAGTAGTTCCGAATAGTTGAGGGTATGCCAAAACTCGTCAGTATCCCAAAGGGGAGGACCTAGATTCAGGCTGATTGGTAGCTTGATCCACAGATACCAGCTTTTAAAGGATACAAATATGTCTCTTTCAGGGAAAGATCAGGAGATGAGAGTTTCTGTTTCCTCCCTCTATGCTGAGCCCTGGGGGATAGCCACTTTGGAACTATTTCTTTGTTTGCTGCAGGCCTGTGGGATTAGTAAATACAAGCCCTACTGGCCAATAGGATGAGTTTTCTGGGCAGCAGCCACAAAAGTTGGGGCACCAGATGTGTGTACAAACTTCTTTCAGGGAGAGATAGGTGATTTTTGGAGTAGAGTATGGGGAGAATGGTATCTACTTCTTCCCCAGTTTCTGAGGAGGATCATAGTCAGTCTATAGATGATGATAAATTAGAACCTGAACCACAGGTAGCAGCTCTTAAAATATGCAAATAGACCTCTTTCAGACAAAGATAGGGAGACGTTCACATCTTCTGTGCTGAGCCCCGGGAAGATAGATAGTGAGTTCTTGTGAGCCCATAAAGAAGTTTCTTTGTTTGCTATAGTCTTATATTTCTCATGTATTTCAGAGCCACCTCTTTTGATTGCTCACCTCTTAGGTGAAAGTCTTAAAAGCTGGAGTGCTATATGTTGGGTCCAAATCTTTTGCTCCTCAGAGAGATCCTGGGAGTTTTGAGTTCCCTCTTGGTTGTGTGTCACTGTACCAATGATGGGGTTTATGGTGAGAGTATGTCTCAGTCTTTATGACCCATTTTGATGTGTGTGCATGTATATGTATGTGTGTGTGTGTGTGTGTGTGTGTGTGTGTGTGTGTGTGTTCTCATTTTCCCAATGTGTAGGAATCACTGTTATTTTCTGGATTTTTTTCAGAGGACATTGCTCTTTGTAGTTAGAGATTTAGTACGTATATGGGAGTGTGTGAATTCAGGAACCTCCTATGTCTCCATCTTGGACTGGAACATCCCAAATTGACTTCATTTTGTATGATGAATTTTAATAAAAATAATCAGTTTATTTGACTAAGTAGTTCAAGCACTATTTTTTTTAACTAGTAGAATATTGTCAGGATTCTCAAATGTTGGTGATTTTAAGTTGAATTTTCTTTTTTCTTAACATTTGGGGCATATTTCTTGACTTGATAATATATCTCTTTGACTCAAGATATGAAGAGCATTATGATAAAATACACCATGCAGTTATGATAATCAGGTTCCAATCTGTAAAGTAGCTATAGTAGATCTGGCTATAGTTTACATTAAGAACTTAATTTTTTGCTTTGCAATCTAAAAACAACAACAGCAAGAATGATAAAATCTACCTATCTAGCTCTGGCAAAGGGTGCTCTTTTTTTAAAAAAAATAAAGTGTTTATATCTACTTTTTGATATTTAGCTATAGAAAAGGCTTTTCTCTTTATTCATTCTGAAATTTGTTAATCTTAAAAAATTTAAATATTTATAGATAGTGATTTAGTTTTAAAGGGTTAGATTATTAAATCTTAATTTACTATTACTCTATACATGGTGAAAAACTGTTAACAAGAATAGTATTGTTTACCTAAAGGCCAAGAAAGGAAAAAAATGGCTGTGAAGTTCTTATATTTTTAAGATTTGCATCACACACAATTACATCATTGCCTAGTTGATTCTTAGTTTCTGTGCTAATGAAGTAGATTTAATTTTTTTTCCTAGAAGCTTGAATCACATCACAAAACTGTTACTTTGATTTATTAAAAATTATGCCTTTTCCAAAATTCACTGTAATTACACATATCTCAAGGGCAATTTCATACTTCAAGTTCTAGTTCTATCTATTTAATAACTATTTGGATAAATATCTAGTCCTGGGCTCTTTGTTCTCTTTTAAAAACTGGTAATCAGAAAGCCCACAGCCTCACTGACCACTGGGCACAAATCTGGGAAGGTGTGCTGAGGCTGCTGGCCCAGGAAGAATAATAAAGAGAAGAGGACAGTTGAGTTCAGTGTCATGGGAAATGTTCTACCTTAAGCATTTTCTCATTCTTTTGGCGGCAAAATAGGCAAACTTTCTCCTTCCCCTTTTTTTCCTCAGATCCTGCCTACTCAATACTAAATGAATCCCCACTTCTTTCTGTGTCCCTGACTCCCTACCATTTTCTTTGTGTTTCCTTCTTGCTCAGTTTTGGCCCTGGTGGGGGGTGGGGAGAAGGGATCCACTTTTTCTGGACCTGTCCCCCATCAGCTACAAGCTCTGTTCCTTAGAATCTTCTTGTGTTGTCTAGAAGGTGTGTGGTCGTCTTAGCCATTCCAGGGCTAGAGGCTTCTCCTGCTCCTGTGTTCACCATGAATCCAGTAATTAGCTTCCTTGACTCTAACACTTGTCTTCATCATTGAAATCAACAGTGAAGTGCAGGAAGTGCTTACTGAATGAATGAATAAATAAATAAATAAAGGTTTTTTTTTTTGTTTTTTTTTTTTTGCAACTTCTGAGTGCCGTTAGAACTCAATTTTTCCATGAAGAAGAAGTGATCTTTACGGCTGGGGTGTTATTCTCTTTCAGCTCTCTTCAGAATCTACCTGCTGTTCTAATATCTCTCTAGCAGCTGCCTCAGCAAGATTCATTTCCAGCCTCTCTTTTTTAAGGGGCAGAGCAATATTCAGAGGAATGTACAGAGTTGAGCACTGAGGATTTTAACAGGCGTCAGTTGGCTTGCAGCAAGTTAGTTTCACTTAGTGTATGTAATTTAAAACTTAGAATGGCTAGGGACAAGGGGGCAAGGAGAGGGCACAATACCTCAGTGTGGGAACTGGGAGCATCTTCAAGGAACACGTTCTATTCTGGGAGGTTCTTGTGGATTCCAGGCACTTGGCTATTCTATCTTGTGCTCTGATACCCAACCTTTAATCAGACCAGTGGACCCTGCTCTCAGGCTGTCATAGTGTCCCAGCCTGTTTTGGCATGGCATGGCAATGAAAAATAACATGACATGGAAGGATGATGACATCCTGGAGAGGTGACAAATGCATATGTTGAAGGGTAGATTTGCGGTTCAGATTTTACAACCATTCTATAAATAAGAGCCTTGGGACTGGGTTAGAATTACCCTAGTGTGAATGGCAGCAGCCCCTCTGGGCTGGCAATGCAGAGCTTTCTTTGGAGTGTTCCACTTCCAAGTCAGCCCAGCTCGGCTTTTCACTGCTCCTGTGGAAGCTCTGGTTGAAGCCCAAGGAAAGCAGCTGCTTACTAGATTTGTCTTTCACGTGAAACTTTGAAGCCCCGTAGATGCACATTGGCCCAGATGCTTTAAGCTTTTAAAATCCTTTTCTCATCTTGAGTGTGTTTGAGGAACATGGCCCATTTGGGCCTCCTTGTCCAACCTTACCCAGGGTTCTTTTATAGTGAGTGTGGGTCGGGGCCTCAGCATGTGCATGTTTATCTTGAGCTGGGTGATGTGCAGTGCTGGGTGTCCCAAGGCCACCCTGTGGGAAGTGTTGGCCTATGGCTCTGCTACTTCCAGGGGTATTTGGCATGGAGAATGTCAGTTTTTATGTCACTGTTTACATGTATTACTCTTAAAGTGTGTTGGAATAGATTGAATTGGGCTCCCTCAAAAAGATATGTTGAAGATGGGATGGGGAAGGAGATAAATCATAAGAGACTCGTAAACTCACAAAACAAACTGAGGGTTACTGGGGGGTGGGAGGGTAGGGACAGGGTGGATGGGTTATGGACATTGGGGAGGGTATGTGCTATGGTGAGTGCTGTGAAAGATGTAAGCCTGATGATTCACAGACCTATACCCCTGGGGCAAAGAATAAATAAATAAATAAATAAATAAATAAATAAATAAATAAATTTATGAGTTAAAAAAAAAAGAAATACTGGAAAGAAGATGATATAAAGCCTCACAGGCAGAAGAATGGCCATGTGATTGGAGCCATGTACCTCCAAGCCAAGGAATGCCAAAGATGCCAGCGAACACCAGAAGCTAGACGAGACCAGGAATGATCCTCCCCCAGAACCTTCAGAGAGAGCTTGGTCTTACTGACACCTTGATCTCAGACTTCTAGCCTCCAGAATTGCGAGGCAATAAATTTCTGTTCTTTTAAGGCACTCGTTTTTTTGTACTTTGTACGAGAGTCCTAGGAAACTATTACACATTGTATTAAAAAGAAAAAAGGTGCCTTTATTTTTGGAGCTTTTGATTTAAAGAGGAAAGTTTGGCTCACCTAGTGTGGGCCTGGCTAATCATTTACTCTTTTTTGCCCGCCCAAGTGGTTCACTGAACTTCTGGCTTTGAAGTTGATTTAGGATTTTAACAGTTCCATGAATCTACCTGGCAAATACCTTTAAGAAAATTTTAACCCACAGAAGAATGTTTTAATCTGGTACCTTAATAGTTGCCCCTTCTACATTTGTATCTTTGATCTATTTGAGTTTGTCCTAGCATACAGCATGAGGTGTGGTTCCAGAATCATTTTTATACAGATGGTTGCACAATTGTATCAGTTCCATTTATTGAACAGCTTCCTACAGAAGTATTTTTAAGACTTCCTTTACAGTTGACCTTCTAAGTTGAGATACTGGTTTATGTGTTTGGTTATTTTTCCCAAGTCTGAAATCAAAAAGGAAAAAGAAAATAAGTTATTTAGTCAGAAGTTACATGTTTTGCTTAACTTATAATAACTTAATATAGAGTGTGAATGAGTCTATCCTGGGTAGATACAGTTCATAATTTTCCATTAATCTTAGAAATAGAGGCAAAAGTTCAGGAGGCTTGATATGTTTTGGAAAGCTGAGCACCAAGAAGAGGTAACGGGGTGTTACTGCTCAATATTCACAGGACAGAAAAATTATTTCCAGGAGAAAAGAAGGATAGACCAGGCTCTCCTTCTCTCTTTTCCCATGTGTTGGAGGTGACTCCTAATACTCTAGTACTTGGCCCTGGGTACCACTGCTGCTTTTAACCAGCTTGAAAAGTTACTCCCCTCAGATCTTCACCTGTTAATTTTTTAGATTCATGATTTCCAGATTTCTTTCTGTAGGTCACAACACCTAAACATTCTGTTCCCACTTTTGCTGCCCGCAGGCCACCAGTTCAGTGTCATGCTTCCAACCAACCATGCTGTCAGACCAACATGTCCAAAACCAAACTTGCCATTTTCCCTTTCTCCCCTTTATAGCAAACTCATTTTTTCTCCTGTTCCTTTGCATTTCTGAAAGAGGCTCCACTCTTCTTTATCTGACGCTGGAATCATCTTTGTGTCTGGCTCTTCTTCACCATGTACTATCAGTTCTTTCTCTCCAACGTCTCCAGATTTTGGCTTTGTTTTTGTTCCACTGTCACTAGCCTGGCCCACATCCTTCTTGTTTTCCAAGACTGAATTACTATAATATCCTCCTAACTGGTCTTTTTGGTTCCAGCCTCTCCTCCCTTCAATTCATCCCACTCATCACTGCCAGAATAATTTCTGTAAATCATCATTTCAGAATGCTTCACTCCCTGCATTAGTTTCCTACGGCTGCCATAACAACGTTTCACAAACTAGGTGGCTTAAAACAACAGAAATTTACAGTGATGGAGGCTGGATGTCTAAAATCAAGGTATCAACAGGGGTATGCTATCTCTGAAGACTTTGTGGGAGGATCCTTCCATGTCTCTTTCTAGCTTCTGGAGGCTGCTGACGGTCCTTGGCATTCCTTGTCTTGCAGATGCATTTCTCCAGTCTTTGCCTCTGTCATCACATGATGCTCTTCCTGTATGTCTGTGTCCAAATTTTCTTTGTATAAGGACAGCAGTTATATTAGATGCAGGGCCCACCCTCATCCAATATGACCTCACCTTACTTGCTTACATCTGCAAAGACCCTCTTTTCAAATAAGATCACATTTACAGGTTCTGAGTGAACATGAATTTGGGGGGGAGATAACTACTCAGTTAAAAATTTGGTAATGGACTTGATTGTCTAACTTGGTAACAGCTTCAACAGATCAATGGTAGTGTCCCTTGAAGCCTAAAATATAGGATTCAACTTTGCCTCAGGTCACTAACCCTAGGTGAGCCTTAGTAGAGTAGAAAACCTCTTCGCCAGCTGGCACTCTCTCATCTTAGTTGCACTCTACTTTCCAGCATGATCTCCTGGCCCCATTCTCTGCTGGTTATTCTCCCCTTCACATAGTATATTCATTTTATTTTATTTTATTTTGCTTGAATTCCTGCATCTCCATCACTGTGTTTCAATTCTATGCTCATTTTTTTTCCCCCTGAAGGGACACCTCAACTTCTACTTACTTTCTGAAACTTCAAATTACTTTAACCAACATAATCATGGATTGAGTCTGCCAGGGCGGGACAGCCAGCTCATGGTCCAGAGTATCTTGTCAGATGTACGTTGCTGAACTAAATCAGCTGGGGTCTAAAACACAGCAGCAGCTCTTAAACTATAGTCTTCTGTCACTAATAGTAGATTTGTTGCTGGACGATTCATTTGTCCTGTGGTTGGATTTCTTCTTTTAAATGGAAAGATGGATAGTTTTTATTGGCCAGGTATCTATTTTTGTCTAGGGGACTTTGTCAAGGGAAAAGTATTTCTCCAATCTGAGTTTGACTTGCTTAAGCCATGAACTTGTTTTTTAAAAGTTGTGTATGTGAAAAATGAGTTTATATTAGATGAATCATATTCTAATTGTAGTGTGTGTTTAATTTAAATAAGACCTACTCTAGATACTCATGTGAAGTGAGCATTCCTTTGACAAAACAAATGTTCTCCTTCCCACGGGAATATGATTCTTCACAAATTGAGATTTCTTCATGTGGTGACCATTTGGACTGACTTCGTATAGCTGCCCTCTCAGAATGATGCTGAAACTGTATGGCTTCTCCAAGATACATGTGGCCAACTTTCTAGAGTGACTACACTTGACATTTTAGCATCACCAATTCTATATCTGGATTTAATAGCCCAAACAGTAGTATATTTAGACCCCCGTGGGCTTAGCTCTTATGTGTCCTAAGCATTGGCCAAGCTGAAGTTTCAAGTTCCCTGCTCTTCAGTGGAGGGTACACCTCAGTGATGTAAAATGTTAGTTTTCTTTAGGGGGTTGAAGAACAGAGAACTGCAAAAGGTAGAGAAAACCAGCATTGGCCCTCATGAGATCTAAGTTTATGCGGAGCCATAAGAAACAACGGGAACCTTGGAAACATTCTCGGTAGTGGAGTAGAATGAAAAGAATTCACCTTTCCCCCCATACATTTCTCTAATCAATTTCTAGAGAAACCTCAATACATAGAATTGAATTTGTTTCAGATAAATTTCAGGAGCAAGAGCTCTAATCAATAGGTTTACGCTGTAGTCTTTATATTAGACTTTGTTCAGACAGTTTATTTTTGGCACAATTACTCCTTCTCTCTCCTCCCACCCCCTAGCTCTCAAATACTCATGTGTTAAGCATTTTTCTTGCTAATGTGAAAATAAATTAGCTGCTGGCAAGTAGTTACACGCTGAAACGGATTGGAAAGTGTTAGTATTTGACTAGATAGAACGTAGCTATGTCTTTCTCTTCTCTCAATCAAATATTTTATTTCCTAGAGAAGGCAGTGTAGCTGTTCTCTTAAGGTGATTCGTAGCTGAAAAGTAATATTCATTCATTAGGGAAACAGATGCCTGCTCTGTACCCCTGCAGTTACTCAGAAGGTAAAAAACGAGAAAACCTGTGGTGGTAAAGTCCTTTTATGGCTTGTGGTATTATAACATTAACAGTAAGGTAGATACAACCTTGGAGTTGTTTATCTTTAATTTTTAAACTCACCTGAGTCACCATAAGCTGCTTGGTGTTCAGTTCATCTTCTTCAAAAGGATATGTGACAGAATTAACTGTTCCTGGTTGGGAACCCCTAGTTCCAGAGAGTCTTAGGACTTCAGTTCTGTTGCCTTGGTTACTAAACTGTTCATGCAGTTTGCTCAACTTTGAATGGGTACTTCTTCCTCTTAGGAACATTCTCCCTTATAAGTAAATTGCTTGGTGTATTAAAATATAAGTTCTGTTGAAACCTTCATGAGTCAGGTTCACCATGGTGTAGTTAAAAAAACAAATGATGTCCTCTTGGTCTAGGATTTATCACTTAGTTGCTCGCAAAGCCCCTAACACAATGATATGAAAAATTAGAAGTGTGATTGCTAAATAAAGGTGAAATTTAATAAAATGGTGGCACTGCCCTTCTCCAGAGGAAATTAAGGTTCTCTTTGTGGTAGAGCATGTGCTTTTTGTGTGACCATTTCATAAACCTGAAATCTAAGAACGCGGTGGGTCGTTTCCTTTTCTGGAGGGGGTTAAAAGCGTCTCTTCGTAGAAGAGCATATCACATAATGACATTGGTTCTCTTTACCTGGTTGAGATGTTTGCCAAAATTTGCTTAGGGCATTTCAAACGCATATTTGAAAACTAGCAGATATATGCTGTGAATTTTAGAAGTCTTTCTCATTCGAGGCCTTGAGCTGTGGAGGAATATTTTCCAAGGCAGGCATTCAAGTTGTGTCTGGCAGTGCTTTTCTTCTTGTATCAATAAGGCAGAAAACGGGATATAAACAGATCTGTTTTTTCTGTATTACTATGCACAATTCAAAGACGTAAGCTGAAAAAAGGTATATTGGCCTTTCCTGAGTAGATATTAAAATTCCCAACTATGATCCAGAACAATGCTGTCTTTATATGGGGTCTGTGGGATTGGAAGGCTCCACTGACATTGGCTGTAAAAGCCTTCAAATTTAAAAGGTTTACACACATATAGATGTATAATCTATATATATAGATTATATGTATATGTATTATATTATTATATGTATTGACTAAGTGAATACAGTCACTTAGTCAATTAGTGTCTGGTAAATGTCACTTAGTCAATTAGTGTCTGGTAAATGTGTATCAAAACACATGACTCCCCATCTCATGAAATCAGAAAGGCTTAACTTAAATATCTTTTATTTTCTTGCCTACTGAGTAGCAGACCACTTTGACACAATCTTTATTGTCAAAGTGGTTGTCAGAATTGGAAAATAGTTATTATTGGCCTAGTTAACCAAATTCTGATTTGTCTTGACTGTTGTTAATAAATAGAACCTAAGAATGTATACCAGGAGCCATAGTTTTAAAAGGGAGGAACATTCTGGAGATGGATAGTAACGATGGTTACGTAACAGTGTGAATGAACTTAATGCCGTTGAACTGAACACTTAAACATGGTTAAGATGCTAAATTTGTTGTTATGTATACTTTCCCATAATAAAAAAGGAGGTATAATACTTTAAGATGCATGAAAAGGAAACAAGCATCACATGGCAAAAAAAAAAATTAATAGTTAAAAATGATACCGAATTCAGTAGTCATTTTTCTTTTCCAGAACTTTTAAATTTGAGTTTTAGACAAGGCTACAAACATAGTGAGAGGGTCAATCGGTCAACCAATGAAGTGAGGTGGGATAATGAAATAGAAACAGGTATGCCTTAGACTCATACAGTCTTTTGTTATAACAACACAAAACCAGTTTTACTCATATGACAAGGAGTTCCTTGCATGTGCTAGGTACTATTCTAAGTATATGGTTATCCTGGAGAACAAAAGTGACACATTCCTGCCTTCAAGGAATTCCATTCTACTATGCCAGTTATCTCATAAGGAACGTGAACGCTCTTGTAATGGTTTGTCCTTCTTACACATGAAGAAGTAGAAGCAGGACTGACTTCAGCAAATTTATGTGTTACAAACAGTAGTGGACTATGGCAGGTAATGTTCTAAGCATTTTACCTGTATTAACTCAGTTTTTATTGCTTTCATTATTCTAATTTTATGGATGAGACACAGGCATAGAGAGGTTAATAATAGAGTTTAGTGTTAGGGAAACAGTTTCGATTCCAGAACACTTAACTGTGTGAAACTCAGAGTAGAGTAAAAAAAGTGACGGCACAAATGTAAGGAGTTGTACTATTTTAGCATTATTTGATTTTTTAGAAAACCTTCTTTTCCCCCTCTCTTGCCATATGACATAGACATCATCAAGAGGGTCTGTATATTGAGTGACGTAAAAATGCAACCTCTATCTTTGGACATAGTAACCATTCACTAAATGCTATCTATCGCTATTGTTGCTGGTTTGAAGTCGTTTAATATAATTAATTTTGAGTCTAATTTTTAAGACTGTTATGTAACTATTCAATAAAATCATGAGATAACCTGGCATTTTGGAAACTAGGCTAGAAACCAGTTTTCTAAATGCATTTTTAATATTCAGCACACATTTCTTTTTACTTGTCTTATTAAATCTGTCTTCATACTTTTATGCCTTTTGTTCCAAATAATCTTAATTGCTACTAACCAAAACTCATCGAGATTTGATTATTGTTTCTTTGCTTTTGTTTTGTTTTTACAATGTTTTGTTTTTACAATGTTCTGGGGTTTTTTTGTTTTTTTTTTTAAATGTCATTACAATTAAGAAAAAAGTATTCCTGAGGTATATCAGCGCCTGCCAATTTTCTGAGTTAATAAAACTAGAGATTTTGGCTACATTTGGAAGCTTTAAGCTATGCTATAAGCTTAAAGTATTTATACATACAAACATTTCAATGAAATAGGAAAGAATATAGAGGTAAGCAATTATATATAATGTAGAAGTCCTATTTCAAATATAACTGTTTTAGGAATGGAATGACCCACCTGTTATTACAGACAATACCAAAATAATAGTGGCTTAAAAAAGACAAAACTTATTTTTCTCTCATATAAAATAAATCTGGATTTCTTCACTAGTAATACAGCAGCTCTGCAGTCAAAACGACCCAAGCTCCTTCTGACTTTTTATTCCCTATTCTGGCTCAAGGCTTCCATTTTCAAAGTCAACTCCTGGTCCCATGTGGCTACTGGAGCTCCAGCAGTCACCTCTGCATGACAGGCTGCTGCCAGAAAGTTGCAAGAGGGGAAAGTCAGTGGGGCATCCTTTGCTGAGTGAAACACCTTCCTCTAAGCAGACTTCCAGGAGCTCTTACTCAGCATTTTTCTCTTATAACCTAATGGTTAGAACCGTCTAGCTGCCAAAGACATTGGGAAATATAGTCTTTAAACTATGCACATTAGAGTTGGAATAAAACCTGAGGTCTATTAAGAATAATAATAAGAGTTGAACGCATATTGGGCAGGCAAATAGCAATCTCTCTGTAAGAAGCTTCAAATCATAATTTGAAAATTAGATATCCCCTTTGATAAATATTCCGACTTAGTGAGTGTCAACATATATCATAGATCATCATTTTAAGAAAGAATCAGAACACCAAAAACCAAAACTNGGGGGGGGGGACTACCATCTATTGAGTTGTCTAGCATTGTGTGAAATATCTTCACAACATCCTTATGAGTTAGATACTATCATCGTGACCATTTTACAGATAAAGAAACAGAGGCATCAAAATGATAAGTAGCCTTCCCAAATGTGGCACGAACTAAGGAAGTGGCAGAGCCCTGGTCAGTCTGGTTCTTCACTGTGTGCCCTCAAGGTCATGCATGATGCTGCTTCATTTTGTAACTCAGGAAGTATTTCAGGATGTTATAGTTGGCCACAATGAGCATCAAGTGCCATTTTGTGGTCCTGTTAAAAATTTGGGCCGAACTATTTGACTGTTGGGATTCTGTACACATGTGGTTGTACTATGTGCATATTTTTTAAAATATATGCTATATATCAGATTACATGCACTCACATTTAACTCAGAAGAGTTCTAATACTGACGGGAACTTTTCTGTAGGTGAGAGGATGTGTTCTGAGCACAGGTGGTGAACAAATACTACATACTTGTTTTTGAAAAGTACCACTACACTGAGTCCCAGAACCCACATCAGTGCCATGGAGACCTAACAGTGTCAATGACCTGAAGTTTTTGTGACATTTCTGCTTTTATCCCAGTTTGTGATGAAAAGATGATAAATTTGAAGCGGTGTCCTGCTGCTTCCATTGGAAGAGACAGAGTTGCTCGCTGTGTGTGTATGCATGTGTGTGCGGTTAAAGAGAGAAGTTCTGTGTATCTGCAGGGGGTCCCGCCAGTAATGAGGAGAGTGGGGTGGAGTGGAGAGGAGACTGGGAAGGGGAAGGGTTTATCGGGCCAGGTTTGGCATCATTTGAAGACTTCAGAATCAGTCACCTAATTATGTAAATATTTACACACCCCAGTGTATGAACCGGTCAACTTAGAACTGAAATGTTTAGTGGGAAATTCCCCTCTTCAACCTTCACCTTTTTGGATGTAGAGCTTGGCTTGTTTCTTCTATCTTTGTTTGAATCATTCCATTAATCAACCTTAGTGAGAGATCACTCAGTCATCTGTGAAGGCATAAACTCTTAATTGTTAAAAATCACTGGTGCAGCGCACACCTTTCTCTACTCATGAGCTAACTCAAATGCTGATTTTCTCATGAGTTTTTCTTTAAAAAAAAATTTCTTAGGCTAAATAATCACAGCATTTTTCCTTGTGTCCCTCTCCTTTCTAAGCTTACCTTGAGAAAGAAACTGAGAAGTTTCTGTATCCACACGTCTCCGTCTTGTGTTCCCAGGGCCATATTGCGCTGTGGATGGCTCCTATCTAGCCACCAGCGTTTGAGGGACCTACAGTCCTCAGAGGTTGCAAACCTGGGCTGGGGGAGTTCCTGGAGCATGGGTGGTGGATCTGACACCCATGAACCCAGGGGACTTGACACACTATCGCAATGTGTCTCAATGTTGTTGTTATTTTTTTTTAAAGATTTTGTTTATTTATTTGAGAGCAAGAGAACATAAGCAGGGGGAACAGCAGAGGGAGGAAGAGAAGCAGGCTCCCTGCTGAGCAGGGAGCCCTACTCCGTGCTCCATTCTGGACCCCTGAGATCATGACCTGAGCCGAAGGCAGACTCTTAGCTGACTGAATCACCCAGGTGCCCCTCAATCCTTTTTTTGTGTGTTAACTCCCCCACGTTGAAAAATCTAATCTAATCTAATCTGATGAGAACAGTTGAATACCAAGGAGTAAGATTCTGTTAGATACTTGGACTTTAGAAGACCACAAACCATTGTAATATGTGGGATTTCTTGATCCTCCAAAACTAAGTTTTGCCCCTCTGAGATGATAATTGCCCTGATGAAAATGCATTAATATTAGAAGTCCAATACTCTGTATGAGCACAACAATACATCTTACACATGTATGAACTATGTTTTCAAATGTTTACAAACCCATGGAGACAGTAGATTGTTAAATTCTTTGAGGGCAGGTTGTTACTATCTTTAGTTTTAAAAACAGTACCTGGAACATAGTAAGTGCTTATTAAATATTTGATGACATTGCATGATGATATTTTATTAATACAAATTCATTTCCTAGGCTCATGGAATAAGGAAAAAGTAAAGATTCAGTCTATGCATTATTAAGCTTAGTATTTTTTGGTTATTATGTTTTTTCTCAATCAACTCTACCTAAAAGGACATTAACTTATATGTGTATGTTGGGGATAGGTCCTCAGACTTCTCTGATGTTCAGATGGAGTCTCTGCACTTTAAAAAATGGGAAAAACACTGCCCGAATGAGCTCATAGTATGGTTGGAAATGGCAGCCACGATTCACTGTTTTGTTGTATCTTAAGGTAGAGCTGAGAAGAGTTTGCTGATGGACTGACTGTTGCATGTGAGAACAGCATCAGGGATGACTCCAGTTATTTTCACCTGAACAACTAGAAGGTAGAGTTGTCAACAATTGATAAGGAAGATCTATAGGTAGAAGACATTTTCTTTGGAGGGAATCAGTTCAGTTTTGGCCATGTGGAATTTGAGATGTTTTCAGACAATCCAAGTAGAGATATCTGGGATTGGGGAGGGGGTCTGGCCTTGTTACAGTGTTATGAGTCCTCAGTGCAGAGATGATGAATGAAATCTCCAGGGGAGTGTGTATAAAAAGAAGAGAGAAGAAAAAAAAAAAAAGAAGAGAGAAGGAGACCAGGGTTTTCATATTCCTTTTTCCCTATATATATTTTATATTTTTATATTTTTAGATTCTACCACTTTTTCTTAACATCTAGAAGTTTTCAAATATCTGGGAAAAATGGAGAGAATGCCGTTCAATTCCCTTGTGTGTATATAATACACTTGTGTGTATATGTGTGAGTTTTTAAAAAGAAAACCTTAACTTTTTGCACCTATAATACTTTATTTTACATTCATAATATTAATACCTCAGTGTATATCCTTACCAGGGAAGGACTTTTAAAAATATGGTCTCATACATAACAATATTTAACAGTAAAGTGAATAATTTCTAAATATTAAGTTCCTTGTTTCTCCAGCACTCACCTCAGAAATGTCTGTTTATAGTTGGTTTGTTCCACTCATGATCCAAACAAAGTCCAAATAGTGCATTTGTTTGGTATGACCTTCCCACCTCCCTTTGTTTTTTTTGCCATTTATTTTCTGAAGAAATGACATAAGTACTGCAAAATATTCTACCATTTGGAGTTGGCCGATTGAATCTTTATGGCAGCATTTATCATCATCTCCTATAATCCCATCCTTTGTTACCTGTGAAGTTTTCATTACATCTTTTTTTTAAAGATTTTATTTGTTTATTTGAGAGAGAGAGATAGTGAGAGAGAGAGAGTATGAGGGAGTGTGGAGGTGGGGGTGGGGAGAGGGAGAAGCAGGCTCCCCAATGAGCAGGGAGCCCAATGCGGGACTCGATCCCAGGACCCCGGGATCATGACCTGAGCCGAAGGCAGATGCTTAACAGACTGAGCCACCTAGTTGCCCCAGTTTTCATTAGATCTTAAGACTTAATTGGAGTCCTGTTCAATATTATTGGTAAGAAAACTATGGAATTGCATCAGGAGGCCATAAGATCTGAAAATATCATTTTCAGTGATGTTAAGATTAACCATTGATTCAGGGGTTCCCAGGTGGCACTGTTGGTTAAGTGTCTGACTCTTGATTTCAGCTCAGGTTGTGATCTCAGGGTCATGAGACCCCATGTTGGGCTCCATGCTCAACGTAGAATCTGCTTAAGACTCTTGCCCCCTGCCTCCTCCTGCCCCTACCCCCCTGCTGTTCTCTCACTCTCTCTCAAATAAATAAGTAAATAAATATTTTTAAAAAGATTAATCAATGATTCAGTGTTAACTTATCCATTATTAAATTTTCTAGGAACATTTTATCTAATAGTTTTAGTCACTACTAGTTGCCTCGATTCATGATTTCATCAAGGTTGGAAAAAAAAAAATAGAGACCAAAGACCAAAGTCAGAGAGAAGAGGAAGAACTGACACAGGAGACTGAGATGGAGGCCCCCTCCCTGTGGCGTCTTGAAAAACAAATGAAGAAAATATAGGAAGAAAAAGTGATGAGTTTTGTCAAATGTTTCTTTTAGGTCAAGTACACTGAGAATTGATAACTGGCCATTGGAATTAGCAACTTGGTGGTTGTTGGTGATCTTGGCTAGAGCTGTTTTGATGGATTGGTCAGAATGGAGGTCTGATTGGAGTGAATTCATAAGAGATTGGGAAGCAGGGAACTGGGACTATCAAGTAGAAACAACTCTTGTAAAGGAGGGAGGAGGAAGAATCATGGAATAGAAGGAGGCTAGAACCTAGTGCACTAATGAGGGGACTGTTTTCCCCTAGGAGGGTGGGCAAGATGGCAGAGTTTAGGTGTAGGGCCCATCAGTGAGCCGGCATGGTCCTGTGGAGCTTCTCTGGTTGCCTCAAGTCCTAGGGAATTAGGAGCAAGGTCATTAGCTGAGAGTGAGGGCAGGGGGGAAAAGGTTTGAGAGATTGAGGAGTCCGTTCTCTTCAGTCAGTTCAGCTGCTGGGGTAGATGGTGGAGAGTTGAATTTAACTGGGACAGCAGTTCTGTATGATGAATCAAGAGAGGGAGTAGGATCCTGCTTGTCCCTTGTAATTCCGGTCAAGAGCCTCTTGCATCTCCTAGGAGTTCTGCTGGTTCAAGGGATTCTCTGGATGTTCTTCATGATGTTTTGAAATTTGCTCAGAGGTATGTTTGGAAGACCTGCATTCTGTGTGGCCTTATCCTGAGGCCCTTTAGGAGGCTCTGTGGAGAATTTCTATGGTTACTTGAAACTGAAGTGGGTTACCTAAGCCTATGTTAATTAGTTCCATCCTGTGTTCCCTGCAAGGACCACCAGAGTACCCCCTGAAATGGGGGTTCTGCTACCCTCCTGTCTGCTTTGGTGTGATCACAGCCTTTAGCATGTATCCTCAGGTGTAATGTAGGTCTTAGGTGATGTAATAATACCTTTCCAGATGAATCTTATAGAGCAATCTGGCAAGGAATGAAATGGTGATTGAATTTTCTTTCTTTACAAACCAAAACCAAGATGTGGAAAACAGACTAAAACAAACAAACAAAGAACAAAGAGCATTTTAATGCCAAAAACCCTGAAATAGTCCCATCAATGAGGCAAAGCACTGGAAATTTCTTATAAATGAAAATTTTGCAGTACACATGCTCGAAAGGAGCCACTAATATAAGTTTATCTTCTTCACTAAATCAAACCAGTACAGTTTATCCAGGGTCTGTTATTAGAAAGCAAAAAACATGGTTTTTAAGTGACTAATGTAAATGGGGCCACATAGTAATTTTTTATTTTTCTGCCAGAGAAGATATGCAGAGGTCTTTTTCTACCTATACACAGAGGGGAAAAAAGAGATGAGCATAGATGATTGTACTTTATACCTGTATTATTGGTGAACTATGCCATCACAGTGTTAAATGGATGGAGGAAATGGGGTTGGAGAAAACTACTGACATGAACTGGACCAGTGGTTTACAGATTTGAGTAGAGACTTTGGGCCAAGCTTTTACCTACTGATGTTATTTACACAGCAGTGTCCTTTCATAAGTGATCAGAAGCAGCCTGAACAAAGCTGTCTGAGCACTGGCAAAGCATTCAAACTCATGCGTGAGCCAGACTTCGATTGAAAAGCACAAACTTGTTTTAAAAAAAGAAAGAAAGAAAGAAAATCTAGCTTTGCTACTAATCAGCTGGTTAACCTTGACCAAAAAACCCCAAAAAAGTTCTCTTGAACTTTTTGTCTATACTAGTATACACCTCCTAGGGTTATTATAAGGGTTGAGGCAATAGATATCCTTACTTATAAAAGCCTAGTACCATAATATGTTTTATGAGAGATAACTATTCTCTCACTCACACCTCAGAAACAAGTTTCCTGGTATTAGCAAGTGCAGTATACAGAATCTGTGGTATGCTGACGTTTCTTGACCTATTTATCAATTTAAGACCCATTAACTCTTCACTCACAACTGTGGAAGATAATTTACCTCTTCCCCACCCAGCACAATTTTCTCTTTTTTCTTTCCCCCAATATAATTACATCACAATTATTGACTAAATCATCACTGTGATATATAAACAAGGCCCATTGCTGAGCCACGTAGGGAATTGCAGCCACTTTTTTCTTCAGACCTTTCATTCTTTCTGTGGTTAACAACTGTGTCATGTTCTCTCTTGCCCAGTTTTTAAACTCTGATTTTTTTCCCCTACATACTTCAACATTTCTGTGATATGCCCATCAATAATATTTTTCGTATGCTCAAAAACAAAGTGATACTTCTTACCCCTGGAGTAGCACCTGACAAACTCTCTCATCTTTCTCTTCCAATTGTTATCCTATGTCATCTTCAAATGGTTTATTTTCTTGTCTCACTTGATGGGCTAAGTCCTTGAGGAACTTCCGAAGAAAGGGCACACGTTAGCAGTATTTTTAAAGTTCTTGCATGTCTTTGTCTTCTAAAGATTTCTTTTAAAAAGTATAAAGTGAATAATTTATACATTTTTTGTAGTAGATTTTGGCTCACTCTTACACTGTCCTTTTTAATCTCCCAGAGGATATTGGTTATATTAATTATAGTTTTAAAAATACCTTTCTTCTGCTCCCTGAAATATTTCTTTTCTCTAGTCTCCCTCAGTCTGTTCATTCCTTCCTTCCTTCCTTTTCTTTTCTCTTGCTCTTGATTTTGGAAGCTTATCACAAATACTTGACCATCCATTCAGTTGTAACCACGAGGAACTAAAAATGCTGATTGGAGACTCCTGAGTGTAGCTTGAGCTGGGTTTCGAAATAAGGCTTTTCTGGGGCTAATTAGGTTCCTAAAATCCATAATTTCCCAATGTTCTTTTCAGGGACTAGGAAAGCCTAGCTGCCTGTGGAGTTGCCTTATGGAAGTACAAGAGAGGGTAGGCTAAGTCCCCCATCCTTGAATGCGGACTCATTAATTTGCTTTTTTGCAGTCCTTAGACCTCCACCACCCTCACTCCTCTTGGTGTCCTAAAGTCTGAAACTCCTTAATTATTTTTTCCCAGAAAATAAAACTGTAGTATCTTGACAGGGATTTGGGGAGATGGGGAGTAGGAAGTAAAATGTGAAGCCTGATGTTGATGGGTAGGATGTAGGCCTGTTAGTTTAACCAGTATACAGATTTTTCACCAATTCCTCTGATATCTTAGCCAATGCCTATGTTGTACTTTATCCCTCTGAGCCATTTTGGGATTCTGAGCAGCAGTTGCCTTGCTTCTCACTGATATTTGGGTCTACCTTCTATCCCTTGTGTCGTCCCTAAAAAGATAAAACTATTTTAAAATCTGGGTTTTAGACTTTTCTTCAATACAAAAAAGGAAACAATTTTCTTCCCATTAGAAACACTTCTCGGGGTGCCTGGGTGGCTCAGTCATTAAGCATCTGCCTTTGGCTCGGGTCATGATCCCAGGGTCCTGGGATGGAGCCCCGTGTTGGGCTCCCTGCTCTGAGGAAGCCTGCTTCTCCCTCACCCTCTCCCCCGGCTTGTGTTCCCTCTGTCGCTCTCTCTCTGTGTCAAATAAATAAACTCTTAAAAAAAAAAAAAGAAAAGAAAAGAAAAAGAAACACTTCTCTCGGGCGCCGGGCTGGCTCAGTCAGTTAATCGGCTGCCTTCGGCTTGGGTCATGATCCCGGAGTCCTGGGATGGAGCCCTGCATCAGACTCCCTGCTCAGTGGGAAGTCTGCTTCTCCCTCTGCCCCCCACACCGCCTGCTCATGTTCTCTCTTTCTCTCTCAATCTCTCTCTAAAATAAATAAATAAAATCTTAAAAAAAAGAAAAAAAAAAAGAAAAGAAACACTTCTCTCTGGCTGTCTACCTACTGCTTTTTCCTGGAAGAGATTTCTTATGACTAGACACACAGTAGGGCCCACTCGCCATAGGGTTTCTAAATCTTTTTGGTTTCTATTTTTGAGTTTAAGAAGTGCTGCAGGCTCAAAGTAAAGAATCACATGCCAAAGGTACCTCTAACTGACATTTTATTTGACAGAGTGAATTTTTAGGTTTTAAATATTCTTTTTCATACATGATTCTTTACAATAATGTGAAGAAACTTCCATTAACAAAATTTCAAACCGATGCTCCCAAATGAACATTGTCCTTGAACTCTCCTTGAGAAACTATACACCTGAGCCAATAATGCTGCATTTCTCAAAATACTGTAGAAAATATTCTAAAATTTTTCTTAGATCCAATTTGTAAGCCTGACATATCATTATGTTGCTGTTTTTATTATCCCTGAAGTGGTATAAAGAACTTAATTAACCAGGTCTCCATTTGAATAACAATTGGCTAATAAAATTTTTTTTCACTTTTTGCCCTACTGTGTGTGAATAGATTTCCATATCATTTATAGTTTAAGCTACAGTTTCTACCATATGACTCAGTAGCCAATAACCTAGATCAGTAGAAGCAAACAGATTTTGGAGAAAATTCTGGTATTTGTCAGAGACAATAAGAATCCTTTGTCTTGAGCTTTAAGGTTTTGTTGTTGTTTTAGAGTAACTCATTATGAGTGATTATTAGAATAAGTTACTGTGGTTATTTGGTCAAGGTTTTTTAAGGTATTTTTAGCTGATTTATCACTGATTCTGTTCTAGCTACCCTTCTCCTCATCAGCCAATTTGTTTAATACTGGGCATAAATTTTTTAGTGATTACTTTTGTTCAAGAAAAATTTTGAAATCAACATACTGCACTTTCTTTTCAGATAGGCCCCAAAATTTTGATTTTTGGAAATCGAAGTTGTATCATTCGGTAGTCCCTCTAGATAGTCTTACGGTGATCTCTTGATGATACTCATTAGTAGAAGGAAGATGTATTATTTACCTTGAAGAAGACAGGCTCTTCCAGTCATTTATGTCTCTGCTGGAAAGTAATATGAAATGAGTTGGATGCATTTTTTTTCAACCCTAACACATCAAACCCCATGGTATCAATTTAGGCTAAGAATTTAAGGTTGTAGGGCAAGAAGTATGTAAATAATCTGCAAAAGAGAATTACTTTGCAGATGTAGCTTGGTTTCTTTTTCCTATAACAAACAGGATAGCTCACTAATTGTGAAATTGTTAAGGCTTTTGTAGTGTGCAGTCAGTGCTATCCATTTAGAAATAGATGTTGCTTTCCCAAGCACTATGTTGAAGTTAATCTAAATTATAAATCATACAGTGTTAAAAACCTTTTTATACTGGTGCGAAGAACTTTCTTTGTTTAGTAGTATATTGATCATATTCCCTGACTGTTTTCTTAGTTATGTGATATATACAGACTTATTAAAAAATCTAAATGATAAAGAAGTTTATAAGTTCTACATTTTTAAGCAAAACAATATACCTTTTACTTCTCCAAACCACTCCTTTTAAGACTGTGATGATTTATAATTACTCTTCTGTAGTTATAAAATATATTCATGTTTTATATAAAAATTGATCGTACAACTAACATGCACAACATTATTGTTGTGATTGCACAAGGATGCTCAAAGAAGAATTTGCTAAGAATAGATGTTTAATTTGGATCAGTTTTTCTTAGAGTCTAACAAAATTTTTACTAAAAAATTATTTTATATATTTATTTATTTATTATTTGAGTATAGTTAATACACAATGTTACGTTAGTTTCAAATGTACAACTTAGTGATTTGACAAGTTTATACGTTATGCTGTGCTCACCAGAAGTGTAGCTCCTATCTGTCCCATTACATTGATAGTACAATATCACTAACTATATTCTTCTAAAAAATATTTTAGTTAATCAATCAATTAATTTATTTAAGGGAGAGAGAGCATGAGAGAGCAAGTGTGTGAGCTGTGGGGGGGGGGTACAGGGGAGGGCAGAGGGAATCTCAAGCAGAATCTTAAGCAGGCTCCACTGAGTGCAAAGCCCACGTGGGGCTTGATCTCACAACCCTGAGATCATGACCGGAGCCAAAATCATGAGTTGTACTCTTAATCTTTTGAGCCACCCAGACATCATCCCTGACTATATTCTTATGCTGTGTCTTTTATTCCCGTGACTACTGATTCCATAACTGGAAGCCTGTATCTCCTTTTCCACTTTAAGCACTTTGCTCACTCCTCACCCCATCTTCTTAGGCAACCATCAGTTTATTCTCTGTATTTATCGGTTTGATTCTGTTTTTTGTCTGTTTATTCATTTTTTTTTAGATTCCAGTTATGAAAGGAATGATATGGTATCTGTCTACCTCAATCTGATTTATTTTACTTAGCAGAATACCCTCTAGGTCCATCCTAGACCTAGGTTGTCTCAAATGGCATAATCTCAACCATTTTAATGACTGTGTAATATTCTATTCATATATATATATATATATACACACACATATATACACACACACCATATCTTTATCCATTTATCTATCAATGGATACTTGGGTTGCTTCCATATTTTGGATATTGTAAATAATGCTGCAATAAACCTAGGGGTACATATATCTTTTTGAGGTAGTGTTTTCATTTTTGAGTGGGGATAAATACCCAAGTTATATTATTGGGTCACATGGTATTTCTAGTTTTAATTTTTAAAAAATTAATTAATTAATTTTTGAGAGAGAGATAGAGAACACATGCATGGGGAAGGAGGGGCAGACAGAGAGGGAGAAACTCTAAGCAGACTCTACGCTGAGTGCAGAGCCCAGTGGGGGTCTGGATCTTACCATCTGGTGACCATGACCTGAGACAGAACTAAGAGTTGGATGCTTGACTGCCTGTACCACCCAGGTGCCCCTCTATTTTTAATTTTTTAAGGAACCTCCATACTGTTTCCCACAGTGGCTGTACTATTTACATTTCTACCAAATAGTGCATGAAGGTTCCTTTTTCTCCACATCCTTTCCAACACTTGTTATTTTTTGTCATTTTGATTTTAGCTTTTCTAACAGGTGTAAGTTGATATCTCATTATTGTTTTTATTTGCATTTCCCTGATGATTAGTGATGCTGAGCATCTTTTTCATGTTTCTATTGGCCATCTGTATATATTCTTTGGAAAAAGGTCTGTTCAGGTCCTTTGCCCATTTTTTAATCAGATTGTTTTTTTGGTGTTGAATTGTGTAAGTCCTTTATATATTTTGGATATTAACCCCTTGTTGGACATACCATTTACAAATGTCTTCTCCCATTCAAGAGGTTGTCTTTTTGTTATGTTGATAGTTTCCTTTGCCATGCAAAATCTTGGTGTAGTCCCAATAGTTTATTTTTACTTTTGTTTTCTTTGCCTTAAGAGATGTATGTAGAAAAATATGGTTATGGCTGATGTCAGAAATTACTGCCTGTGTTCTCTTCTAGGATTTTTATGGTTTCAGGTCATACATTTAGGACTTTAATCCATTTTGAGTTTATTTTTTGTATGATGTTAGAAAGTGGTTCAGTTTCATTCTGCAACTAACTGTCTAGTTTTCCCAGCACCATATATTATTGAAGAGACTGTCTCATACTAGTCTTACCTCCTTTGTCATAGATTAATTGATCATATAAATGTGCATTTATTTCTGGGTTCTCTATTCTGTTCCATTGATCTATGTGTTTATTTTTGTGTCAGTACCAACTGTTTTGATACTACAGCTTTGTAGTAGATCTTGAAATCTAGGATTGTAATACCTTCAGCTTTGTTCTTCTTTCTCAGGATTGCTTTGACTATTTGGGGTCTTCTGTGGTTCCATACAAATTTTAGTATTATTTGTTCTAGTTATGTGAACAATACTGTGGGTATTTTGACAGGGGTTGCATTGAATCTGTAGATTGCTTTGGGGAATATGAACATTTTAACAATATTAATTCTTCCAATCCATGAGCATGGAATATCTTTCCATTTGTTTGTGTCATCTTCAGTTTCTTTATTAGTGTTTTATAGTTTTTGGAGTACAAGTCTTTCACCTCTTTGGTTAAGTTTATTCCTAGGTATATTATTCTTTTGGTGCATTTGCAAGGGCATTTAAAAAAAATTCCCTTTCTGCTACTTTGTTGTTACTTTATACAAACATTATGTATTTGGGGTATTAATTTTGTATCCTGCTACTTTACTGAATTAATTTATTATTTCTAGTAGTTTTTTGGTGGAGTCTTTAGGATTTTCTATGTAAAGTATCATGTCACCTGAAAATAGTGACAGTTTCTTTAACAATATGGATGCTCTTATTTGTTTTTCTTGTCTGATTGTTGTGGCTAGCAACAGTATAAAGCCCTTTTCTTTTGATTGTAGTATATTCCTGAGTTATTTTTTGAAATGGGTTTGAGGGTTTTTAACTTTCTGACTTCTCATGTGTCTAAAAAGCTTGCCTTCATATTTACTAATAGTTTGGTGGATTATCAAATTCTGGATTCAAATTCTTTCCCTGTATGAACGTTGAAGATATTGCCCTACTCTACTTTAGAATTTATTGCTGCTAATGAGAAATTATGATCAGTCTGAGTCTTATTTATTTGAGGAATAAGTTTCATCTAGGAAACTATTATTTATCCTCTGAATGATGAAACTTCTCTGTTATGTCTTTAGGTGTGAGACATTTTGTTTAATCCTATAGGTCTTCAATAGGCCTTTCAGTTAAAGTCTTTTTTCTTCAGGTCAGTGAAATTTTCTTCTACTATGTTTTGCCTTCCCTTTTCCTTCCTGAAAGACTTTTTGATAGGTACTGGATTTCCTATCACTATCTTTTTAAAAATTCTTTATTTAAATTCAGTATTGTTAACATATACTGTATTATTAGTTTCAGGTGTAGAATCTAGTGACTCATCAGTTGCATACAATACCTGGTGCTCATTATATCAAATGCCTGCCTTAATGCCCATCACCCAATTACCCCTTCTGTCTACCCACCTCCCCTCCAGGAACCCTTACTTTTTTTCCTAGAGTTGAGTGTCTCAAATTTCATCTTTTTTTATTTTTCCTTCCATTCCCCTATGTTCATCTATTTGGTCCTTAAATTTCACATATGGGGAGAAGATATTTGCAAATGTCTTATCAGATAAAGGGCTAGTATCCTATCACTATCTTTCATATCTTTGAGATTATCTTATAGTTTTATTTATTTATTTATTTATTTATTTAATATTTATTTAACACTACATTTAGAATATTCTTCACTTTAGGACACCATCTATTAAATCTTTAGTTATGGAAATTTCATTATTACATCTATCTTTGCATTTAAAATTTTCAATTTTGATAACCATATTTTTAATTTTTAGGAATGTGTTATTTGTATTCTACTTTTTCCTGAAACCCTATGTTTATATCCCGCAATACTTAGGAAGAACTCACTCTTATCTATAGCTGATTAGGGGTACACTTAGAATGTAGAATGTCATGGGACAAATGTTTTGTTACTGTCCTCAGATCCCCCTGATGCTCAGAAATATCACCTCTGTCATCATCCATACTATATCTTCTACTCTACCTCCACCATCATCCCTGAGTTCCAACTTCATTTTGCTATCACTTTTTGTAGTAGCATCAGCAAACCTGAGTTTCATGTTTTTGTCACTCATATCTGCATTGCTTATCTTGTTTTACATGACTTTATTTAGGATGAGGTCAGAAAAATAAAGGTTTCGAAGGATGAAGAATCCATCCACACCATACTCCTTTTTCATTGAAGTCTTCTTTTATTTTATAAAGACAGTGACTTGTTGTAGATCTGGGGATGGAGAAGAGAATTATTAAAGTATTCTTGTATTCCCAGAATGATCTCTCTTTTTTTTTAATGGCTCATTAATTCCCTTTGTTCATCTTATGTTCTTTCTTTCTTGCTCTTGGTTTTCTTCAAACATCCAACGGTCCATTGTGGTCTGTTTGTAGTGTTCACATTTATTAGAGTCAACGTTGGTCCAGGTAGCTGGTCATTGATTTCACTGTAACTGTGGGAATCTGTTTCCTTGACATGCCTTGCCTCACACTGGGCAAGCTGATCTAGTTCTGGGTCAGTGGATGGAGCATTTCCTCCTGCTGGCATGCCTCCAGGCTGATGGGTGAGAACAAGCAGAAAGATGGTCTGGAACAATGTCAAGTTAGAGAAGACTTCCTCTGTGCATGGTTCTGGTCAGAGCTGGTCTAGGTCTTGATTTCTTTTTTCTTTTTTCTTTTTTTTCAGTCTACAGTTAAAATTTAGAGTTTCTTTCTTTCTTTTTTTTTTAATTATTTTTTATTTTTTATTCTTTGCCCCAGGGGTACAGGTCTGTGAATCATCAGGCTTACATCTTTCACAGCATTCACCAAAGCGCAAACCCTCCCCAATGTCCACAACCCATCCACCCTATCCCTACCCTCCCACCCCCCAGTAACCCTCAGTTTGTTTTGTGAGATTAGGAGTCTCTTGTGGTTTATCTCCTTCCCCAACCCCTCTTGTTTCATTATTAGTGTTTCTCTGGACATCAAAACCTCTGGCAGGAGACTTCTTCATTTTTAACACACAGAGCTAAGGCTTTGGGTGCAGGCTTAAAGGTCCAGGTTTATTGGGTGATGGGGGAAGGACATAGTTTCCCAAGCTTTTCTGAATTCAGTTCTTTAATGAACTATCCTTCTGATAATTGCTCCAGGGTACTTTGCATTTGTGTACTTCCAGCTTCTAGGAAGAACCTCTAGTGTGTATAGGTTTCCTCTGCTCTGATTTCTAGGTGCTAGTCCAACCTCAGGAGAGAAGGGATACAATGTGGGTATGCTCCAACCGTTTCCTGAGCCAGAGCCCCTTGGAATTATTTTAAATAAGATCTTATATTTTTACAGACTCACAGACTTTATTGTTGCAGATTATTCATGTTTGGGTGCAGAGTCAATAAAAAATCAGCCTTAATTTTCATGTGTAAGATAAGTGCAGACCAAAATGAAGTGCTATGTTCCAAAATGCTTTGAGGTGTTTTTCTAAATAAGCCATTCAGATATACAACAGACATGAGCCCCTGAATGTGTGCATGAGTAGTGCGTGCACGCGCGTGTACACAAACACACACACACACACAGCACTGCAGTTTTCCATGTCTCCTATCATCTGACTATTACAGGAGACACAGGCAGTAATTTTGCCGTTTACAGTGCCAGTGGCTGTGGTGGAACCCTGTGCAGGAGCCAGCCATGTCAATAATAGGAGTAAAGTATTGAGTCACAAGGAAATGACTTTACCTCCCACTTACCTGTTCTCTTGTAACAGACAGCTCCCTCAAATAGCAGTGAGGGCAGCTTCAGTTGACTTGCTTAGCCTGTGCCCACTGTGAACCACAAACACCAAAAACATTTTGTCATTTCAAGATTCTGGAGCTCCATGAAATTGAACTCATTGTCTCTCCCCACACCCCGAATCCTCTTATAATGCTTCTTTGTTAGTGGTCCTTTCCCTCCCTGCTTGATCTTCCTTTTTTAGCATACCTAAATGTTTTCCCTAACTTTAAATTATTTTATTCATTGTCACCCCAGGAGTCCCCTCCTTTCTACTGACACTGCTGTTATTTAATCCCTCTGGTCCTGAGCTCTGGTGTTAGTCTCTCTGCTGGGTTTAAGCCTTCTAGTTGCTTCTCCTTCCTGTCATTTATATCCTGTGTCTCCAAAGCAGCCCTTCCAGTCGGCATGTGGCTCTGACGATGACTAGATTAGATACTTTTCTGTTTGATTCCCTTTCTGTCTTCTACCTGCTCACCACAGTGACCAGCATACAGTAAATAAGGTTAGTCAAGGCTCCTGATACGTAGCCAGCAGAAAATGGAGGTCAAAGAAAGCTTGCTTTCTGCCACTGCCCCTTCCTCACACTTCCTCCACCATGGCTTCTAGCATCTCAGTATTTCCATCATGATCAACTCACAAGTAAGAAGCCCTCGCATGAGCATACCCAAATTTCATGAAAACAGACAAGAATTTGTAGGGGAGCAAATCCCTTCAAGGCTTCTTCTTTCTGGGTCCCCTGAAGATTAGCCTGGTGATGGGGCAGTCACAGCCCTGGTACTTATTGGGAAATTGTCCCCTTTCTTTCCCACTCCAGAAAGAAGATCCAAGTTAATGAAAGAAATGTTGTGACAGGGAGTGCCTTGGATTTCCTTCAATTTATATTTTAAAGGGAATTGTTCCTAATTTATTATTAGTAACAGACTATGGGTAAAGAATGGGTGGTTGACCGGGAAACCCTGCACTTAGAAGAACTGAAGCCTCTGCTTTTCGGCATGACAGCCAGCCGGCAGCCGGCCCCTTATCTTGGGGTACTAGCACTTTTTGTTCTCCTCACACTCTGAGCTCCTGTTCAACAGGTTGACTTCCTGTTCTGCTGAACTCACTGTTTTCTTTTTCTACTTTATTCTCTCCCCTTACAGTGCTTTTTGACTCCTCCAAGGCATACTTAAATGCTACTTTTTCTATGATGTTCCTCACCTCTTTCCCAATAAAAATCTTGGTTTCATCCAGCTGTTTGTTTGCATTTTTGTTATATTATGGTTCAACTATACCAGAGCTTTTGCGGATATGCCTTATTTCTTCCAGACTCAGTATATTTCATTCATTTTTATACTCCGAATAGTGCCTAGCATTGTACCTTGTACACCATAGGTAATTAATAGATGCTTGTTGACTGGATTTGTATTAAATTGGCATCATTTATTTGTCCTGGCTAGTAAAAGTTCTAATCTGGGGAGTACATTGATAACTACATTTATTTTTTATTTTTTTTATTTTTTGCCCCAGGGGTATAGGTCTGTGAATCATCAGACTTACACATTTCACAGCATTCACCATAGCACAAACCCTCCCCAGTGTCCATAATGATAACTAAAATTTTAAATGTAGCTGATAGCCTGCCTGGAAAAACACCTCAGTGGGTTAAAGCCTCTGCCTTCAGCTCAGGTCATGATCTCAGTGTCCTGGGATACAGGCCCGCATCGGGCTCCCTGCTCAGCGGGGAGTCTGCTTCCTCCTCTCTCTCTGCCTGCCTCTCTGCCTACTTGTAATCTTTCTGTCAAATAAATAAATAAAATCTTAAAAAAAGATTATCTCATTTAATCCTTACAATGACTTTCTGAGTAGGCATTTATTTTCATTTCACTGAAGAGGAAACAGGCTTAGAGAAGTTAAATAACTTGTCAAGATGACACAGCTGGTACCAAGTAGTAGCACCACTGCATTCTGTCTTCTAAATGTCTGCTGGTTTATTAGTTCCTGAATTGTAAACAAGCTGAAGAATACAACTGGGTTTTCAGTCTATACCCGTTTTTTAATAATTTGGCTTACCATCCTGCAGGGTCAATAATGGTAGATGATCTTAGTCTTGAAGAATACCAGGGAATTTCCCTGAGTGGCTCCCCATACTCAGTGCATCGGATACACAGAGCTGTTACTATACATTTCCCGAGTGTCTACTGTGTTCCCAGCCTCACATGTCTCCTGGTCTCTGCCCTCCTCCAATATGTTAAAGGCAGGTGCTGAGAAAGTCATCATGTGAGGTACCACAACTTTCCAGATGCTTTGGGAAACGACACAATTTTATAGAAGGGCCATTGAGTGCATCTTGGTAGCAAGTGAAGTTTTGCATCCTGTAAATACTCAGTGAATGTTTCTTGAATAGAGACAGGCCTGGAAGAACACATCTCCCTGGCTTTCTTGATTCACATATGGCTCACAAACCCTTCCTGTTTCTGTAATTCCTTTTCCCTCTTCTCAGATACATAGCAGTGTTATTAGTTTTGTTCTCTTTCCATTTTCATCATTGATTTAAAGCAGAGGTTGGCAAACTTTTTCTGTAAAGGGCCAGATAATATATAGTTTAGGCTTTGTGGGCCACTCAGTCTCTGCCATGCTTACTTAGCTGCCACAGACATGAAAGCAGCCACAGTTGATATGTAAATGAATGGCTATGATTGTGTTCAAATAAAACTTTATTGAAAAAAATGAGGAGTCATCCTGGACTGTAGTTTTCTGACCCCTGATTTAAAGCAAAGACAAATTTGTGCTGTGCTTATTAGATGTCACCATGTTTGATTCTATGTTTTTTTATATTTTTCTAAAACTTGCTGGGCAGGAAATGACTGGGTTGATGACACAACCATCTAGTTTAATAATTGAGGTAATAATGGCTGACATTTATTGAGTGTTTGCTACATGTCAGGCACTTTAGTAAGTACTTTACATGCTTTATCTGATTTATAAAGCAAGTACTGTTATTTTCTCCCTGTAAAATGAGGGAAGTGAGTCACAGAGAACTTGAATATGCTGCCAGAGTTCACATGTCACTGATAAATTGGTGCAGGTGGTTTAATTACAGGATCCATGAGCACCATTACTGATAATAATGATACTGAACTAAGAGGGGAAAGCATGGGACTTGTAATCAGAAATCTGGGGTTGCATCCCAGTTTCATGCTATGGCAAAGTATATTAGCCCCAAGCCTCAGTTTCCCCACCAATAATAGGGGAATAATAATATAACTTGACCCTCCAACCTTAGAGAATGCCTAGGGATCAAAGGGTACATGAATGTACTTTACAAACTGTAAACACGATATCCTTGTTAGTTTTTAGTCTGTCGCTTGGATGTATCTTAGTTGTTTTTTTTTTCCAAGTGAAATAAAAACTTAAGAGCAACAGTGAAATTCTCAAAACTCTAAGATTTGTAAAAGTGTCAATACCTAAAGCCACCTTCACTCATTTCCTCCTTGATCTTTCTCTGCTCTCTAGTACTAACCTTTCCTGGGTGTTTGTTGTATTATATCCAAGCCCATCTCTCCTGTAAAGGGATATAAAGAGATGTCCTATTCATTCTTTTTCTCATTTGCTCAGCTGAGCAAGATTAAACTTAATGAAAAAGGGTTTTTCCTAGATCACTTGCCCTGGGTGGACATGGGGTGGGTAGAGGTAAGGTTAAAGGGCAGGTAAAGCATAGTTAGGTTTTCATGGAGTTCAAGTGTGTTATGCTAATTTAACTAAATCTGGTTAAAGGTCAACTTGACTGGCATGGTTTTAAGGCACCCACTCCCCAATCCTGTCCGTTCCCTCTGCACAGCATCTGGCTGGATGTTAGCAACATGCTCGCAGGGGTCAATGGTGTACATCTCCCTATCTGAAAGAAACAAAAAGGATGGAGATATTTTTGAATGCTGCTCCTTTTCCACCCAGGCAATTCCTTTACAATATTGTGCTTAGTAAACTCCCTTTTATTTTTAACTCAGCTCTCTTTTATTACCTCTTTAGATAAGTCTGTATCAATTTGATATTAGTCAGGATTCCCTAGAGAAACAAACCAATAGGCTTTCTCTCTATATCTATCTATCTATCTATCTATCTATCTATCTATCTATCTATCTATCTATCTATCTATCTATCTATCATCTTTATTTTTAAGGAACTGGTCATGTGATTGTGAGTGTTGGCAACTCCAAAATCTGTAGGGCAGGCCCCCAGACTGGAAACTCAGGCAGGGTTCCTGTGTTGCACTTCCATAGGTTACTGTCTTCTTGTTCTTCCCATTTTCATTCTCACATTTCAAAAAATGGGAAGAACAAGAAAGGAGAGGGTAACCTACCGAAGTGTCATTGCCTGTTCTTCGATAGTGTCATAACTATTTTCACATAAAGCTCAGAGATTCTGTTTTGCTTATGTAAGATTTTGGCCAAGTTAGAGAATTATTCAGATTAGTCGAAAACTAAAAAAAGTAGTCCATCTACCTGTTACATTTAGTTGGGGAAGGGGAGTTAAAAAAATACTGTCAGATGTTTAAAATTTTCAGTGGCTTGATTTAATCAACTGTGTGTTTTCTACCATACCTATATACATTTCCACCCTCACTCCCTGTTTGAATCCTTGCTTTTAATAACCATAAATTTGGAGAATTGTTTGACTGGGAAGTTGGAGGATTGAGTTCAACTATGTCTTTGAAAATTAAGAAAATGTTAATGAATACTTTCATAATGATCCCAGAATAAGAAGCTGGTAACATTACATTTGAATTTATCCTTTTTAGATTTTTTTGTTTTGCCTAGCATATATATGTTTATGCCATAATATAACCTCTCTGAATTCTGATCGAGCTGGTCTTAAAAGCAAATTTATTTCTTTAAACATTGTAACACCACATCAATTTAAAAGTTTCCTCAGATTTTATAAGGCATGAAAGTTATTCATATGAATTTACATAAATATTTTAATGTATGTTTAGTAATGGTTGCAGTGAAGCTGTTTGTAGTTGTGTCCTGTACTGAAAAACAACTTTTGCATTAAATATCAACATTTTAAAGCTCTTTGTGAACAATGTCAATGAAATGTTTCTTCATTGGTATTAATATGTTGGGACAGTTTCTCTTAGTTAAAGTAACACAATATGCTATACCATTTTGAACACAATTCAGGCTTTTGGTAAGCATTCAAAACACATGTCCTTTCTGAGTAAATAAGTAATTTTGCTGTACCAAAACTAAAAATTGACATGATCAAATATGATATCTGAGGAGTAGCATTAGGAAATTTTAACTTTCATTTTGTATTTTCTACAGTATTTTAATGTATATTTCTACATGCATAATAACTCTAACAATGACTCCAACAATAGTAGGTAAAGATTTGCCTTTTCAAATATACAGCTGAGCAGAAAAATAAAAGGCAGTAATTTGAGATATAAAATTATATAACTATCCTGAATGACTATTTGGGGAATGAAAATTCCCTCTTTTTACATAACTTCAGACAATTATAAAACCTATTTTACAATTTTACTACTTCTTTTTTGCTTTGGATGCCTTTTATTTCTTTTTCTTGCCTGATTGCTCTGGCTAGGACTTCCACTACTATGTCATATAGGATTGGTGAGAGAGTGGGCACCCTTGTCTTGTTTCTGATATTAGAAGAAATGCTTTCAACCTTTCACTGCTGAATATTACATTGGCTGTAGGCTTTCCATATATGGCTTTTATTATGTTGATGTATGCTCATTCTCCAATTTGTGGAGAGTTTTTATCATGAAATACTGTTGAATTTTGTGAAAGGCTTTTAATACATCTTTTGAAATGATCATATGATTTTTACTTTTCATTATATTACTGTGGTGTATTATATTTATTTATTTGTGTATGATGAACCATCCTTGTATCCCAAAGATAAATCCGACTTGGTCATGGTGTGTGATCCTTTTAATTATTTATCAAATTCACTTTGCTAGTATTTTATTAAAAATTTTGCATGTATATTCATCAGGGATTTTTTAAAAAAGATTTTATTTTTTTATTTGAGAGAGAGACAGAAATAGCAAGCGGGGAGGAGAGGGAGAAGCAGACTCCCCACTGAGCAGGGAACCCAGTGCAGGGCTCAATCCCAGGACCCTGGGATCATGACCTGAGCCAAAGGCAGACTCTTAACTGACTGAGCCACCTGGGCACCCCTCATCAGGGATATTGACCTGTAGTTTTCTTGTAGTCTCCTTATCTTGCTTTAGTATCAGGGTAATTCTGGCCTCAAATATAAGTTTGGAAGCATTCCCTCCTCTTCAATTTTTTGGAAGAGTTTGAGGATTGGTGTTAATTCTTTCTTAAATGTTTGGTGGAATTCACTAATGAAGCCATCTGGTATGTTGGGAGGTTTTTGGTTACTAAATCTCCTTACCTGTTATTGATATCTTTTTGGTTTTCAGAACCTTTTGGATCTTTTTTGGTTTTACAATTGCTACTTATCAGGAAAGTACAGTGAAGTATCCCATGAGAATAGTATTTCTTGTGATGTCTCATTGTGTCTTAATTTGGGTTAATTGAGAAATACCATAAAAGTAATAACTCTCTTACATTTAACTGTTATTTCCTATTCAGACAAATACAACATAAAACTAACAAAATTTAAAAAGCAAAATTTTGGCCATTAATAGAAAGCAAATTATCTCTATATTAGCCATTCTCACGTAATCTCTTAAATATTTAACCTTTATATAGTGCTCTCCCCTTTACTTGAGCACTCCTTTAATAGTATAAAGTTTTGACAAGTCTTTCCTTTTTAGGACTCACAGAAACTCCAAAATTTCTGTATGTATCTTTGTATGAAACATACATAACTATATAAATAAATATTTAAAAATGAAATCTACCTCTGAAAATAGTAAGGGAATTTTGAGTTGAGGCTTTTTGAAGTCCATAAGAATATTAGAGACTTTCTTTGTTGGTAGTATGTTGACTAGATATCCTGGGTAATCCATTGGAAACAACTATAATTACTGGATTACATATTAAATAATATCTTTCAAAATGCATCACTGAGCTGGATAGCAAGTATGACATTATAGAGAATAGAAGAAAGTGAAAGCATGTGTCTGTTAGCCATTTGTATGTCTTCTCTGGAGAAGTGTCTGTTCATGTCTTCTGCCCATTTTTTGCCTTGACTATTTGTTTTCTGGGTGTTGAGTTTGAGAAGTTCTTTATAGATCTTGGATACCAGCCCTTTATCTGTAATATCATTTACAAATATCTTCTCCCATTCAGTGGGTTGCCTCTTAGTTTTGTTGACTGTTCCCTTTGCTATGCAGAAGCTTTTTATCTTGATGGAGTCCCAGTAGTTCATTTTTGCTTTTGTTTCCCTTGCCTTTGGAGATGAGTCATGAAAGAAGTTGCTGTGGTCAATGTAAAAAAAATGTCCAATATCATTAGCCATCAGGGAAATTCAAATCAAAACCACATTGAGATACCATCTTACACCAGTTAGAATGGCAAAAATTAACAAGGCAGGAAACAACAAATGTTAGAGAGGATGTGGAGAAAGGGGAACCCTCTTACACTGTTGATGGGAATGCAAGTTGGTACAGCCACTTTGGAAAACAGTGTGGAGGTTCCTCCAAAAGTTAAAAATAGAGCTACCCTATGACCCAGCAATTGCACTATGGCATTTACTCCAAAGATTCAGATATAGTGAAAAGAAGGGGCACATGCACCCCAATGTTCATAGCAGCAATGTCCACGATAACCAAACTGTGGAAAGAGTCGAGATGCCCTTCAACAGATGAATGGATAAAGAAGATGTGGCCCATATATACAACAGAATATTACCCAGCAATCAGAAAGGATGAATACCCACCATTTGTGTCAACATGGTTGGAACTGGAGGGGATCATGCTAAGTGAAATAAATTAAGCTGAGAAAGACAATTATCATATGGTTTCACTCATATGTGGAACATAAAGAATAGCATGGAGGATGTTAGGAGAAGGAAGGGCAAAATAAATGCAGGGAAATCAGAGAGGGAGATGAACCATGAGAGACTGTGGACTCCAGGAAACAAACTGAAGGTTTCGGGGTGGGAGAAGGTGAGCCTGGTGATGGGTATTAAGGAGGGCATGCATTGCAAGGAGCATTGGGTGTTATATGCAAATAATGAATCATGGAACACTACATCAGAAACTAACGAAGTGCTGTATGGTGACTAACATAACATAATAATAATAAAAAAAATGAAAGCAGGAATCCTAGGAAATAAGAGATCCTGGAAATATTTATGAGACCTGATGGCTTCTGTTTTCCACTTTAATCTACACATAGTCCAGTAGGAGATTCCTACATAAATCTGGGGCTTCAAAAACTACACTCTCGGTGTTAGGATGAATGGGAAGTCAACTTTCTATATGAAGAGGAACAGTAACAAAACTTGCCTGATACAACCTTAGTTCTGCATAGTGGAAAGGAAAATATCTTCCTTGTGAAATGATAACCACAAGTTGGCCCTCATGTGAGCTTGCCCTAGGATTGATGTTATCATATAGTCTTAAAAAAAAAAAGTCACAACCAGACTTTGTGCTTTAATGTAGACCCAGGTTGATAGTGACTGTAGGACATGGGGAAAAGGAAATACAAATTCTCACTGGGTAATGGAATTTCAACTTAAGCCTCAAAGATTACCCATTTAAAAAGTGTCAAAATTTATGTGCCCACAGATAGAAATCACCAATCACCCTTTCCAAAAGTGAACTATCCTGAACAAAACCACAGGGGAAAAAAAAAAAGAGGCGGTAGAACCAAATTCAGAAACTTCAGATATTGCAGATTTAGATACATAATGCAAAAGATGTATGTTAAATATGTTTAAGAAGCAAAATGGGCTTGAATATTTCAGCAAGTAGTAAGAATCTATGAAAAATGATGAAACGGGACACCTGGGTGGCTCAGTGGGTTAAGCCTTTGTCTTCAGCTCAGGCCACAATCTCAGGGTCCTGGGATCTAGCCCCACACCAGGCTCCCTGCTCAGCAGTGAGCCTGCTTCCTCCTCTCTCTCTGCTTGCCTCTCTGCCTACTTGTGATCTCTCTCTGTGTCAAATAAATAATTAAAATCTTAAAAAAAATGATGAAACAGATTAGAAAACAGAACCAAATTAAACACCTGGAAATAAAAAGTATAATCATTATAGTGAAAAAAATCATTAGGTGGGTTGCACAGTAGAATGGATATAGCAGAAGAAAGTTTAGTGAACTGAAAAACATATCCAGATAGCTGATCAGGAATAAAGCTTTGGGAAATAGGTAGATGGCAGGTGTGAACTTTAGTTAAAGAGACATGGAAGACAATATGAAGGTGTAATAAATTCTAACTAGGGTTAAAGAGGAGATGGAAAAAAGAATGGAAAAGCACAACATTCAAAAAACACAGTGGCTGAGAATCATCCAGAAATGTTGAAAGACATCAGCGCTCTGGTTTAGAAGTCTACAGTTTACAAGCAGAAAAAGTAAAAAGGAACCCACACCAAAACCCCTCTTAGTGCTTGACAGAACATCAAAGCTATGAAGCTTACCTTAAATGCATCCAGAGAAAAAAGACAACTTCAATGGAAAAGGCAATTAGATGATTGATTTCTCAATAATAACAATGAAAAATGAGAAGCTGGTGATATGATATTTTAGATATCCTGAGAAAACACATTCCCCACTTAGAATTGAGTACATAGTAAAGTCATCTTTCCAGAATGAAAGTGATAGGACACTATCAGATGGAAACAGAATTTCCTACAAAAAACAATCACCAAAGGAAATTTTGGAAGGTAAATTTTGGTTAAAGAAATAAGATTCTAGAAAGAATGTTTGATTATGCAAGGAGGAATTGTGAGTAAAAATTGTGAAATATGTGAGTAAATAAAAATAAGGTTTGACCAGTGAAACAGTGTCTAGCTTGAAGATTAAATAATTAGGTAGATCTAGAATATGGGACAATAATAGCATAGAAGTTAGGAAGGGGATGATGAAACTTGAGGGGTTCTATGAACCTTGTATCCCTGGTGTCTCTTTTGTGGCCAGATTTCCTCTTAGGGTGACACCAGTCCTATTGTATTAGGGTCCACTGTAATGGCTTCATTTCAACTTAATCACCACTATATTTTTATTTTTTATATTTTATTTTATGTTTTCAGTGATCCAAGATTCATTATTTATGCACCACACACAGTGCTCCATGCAATACATGCCCTCCTTAATACCCCCAGGCTCACCCATCCCTCTTTCCCCCTCCTCCCTACCCTTCATAACCCTCAGTGTGTTTCTCAGAGTCCACAGTCTCTCATGGTTCATCTCCCCTTCCAATTTACCCCAATTCACTTTTCCTTTCCTTCTCCTAGAGTCCTCCATTTTATTCCTTAAGTTCCACAATTAAGTGAAACCATATGATGATTGACTTTCTCTGCTTGACTTATTTCACTCAGCATAATCTTCTCCAGACCCATCCATGTTGATACAAAAGTTGGGTATTCATCCTTTCTGATGGCTGAGTAATATTCCATTGTGTATCTGGACCACATATCAAAAAATGGGCAGAAGACATTAACAGACACTTCTCCAAAGAAGACATACAAATGGCCAATGGACACATGAAAAAATGTTCATCATCATTAGCCATCAGGGAAACTCAAATCAAAAACACATAGAGATACCACCTTACACGAGTTAATCACCACTTTAAAAGGCTTTTCTCCAAATGCAATCATATTCTGAGATACTGGAGGTCAGGACTTAAACTTATAGATTTGACAGAGACCTCATTCAGCCCATAATAGTTATAAATGCAACTTTTGTAATAAAATTCCATTTTCTGGAAGAGGCAGAGACCAAAGTTATTTTGGAGGATTGAACCTATTTAATTTAAAATAATTTTGGAAGAAAGCAGACATTAAACATGCTAGGTTCTGTCTTTTATGATTTTACTTATGTCTTGTCATGTTTAAAAATCTCAGTAAAATAAATAATAGGCTCATAATCATAATTCAGTTTCCTGCTCTTTAATTTAATGTTATAGAACTATTTCTATAAAAATTAAATCTTAGGGGTGCCTGGGTGGCTCAGTCAGTTGGGTGTCTGCCTTTGGTTCAGATCATGATCTTGGTGTTTTCAGATTAAGAGTAGTGTCAGGCTTCCTGTTCAGCAGGGAGTCTGCTTCTCCCTCTCCCTCTACCCCTACCCTCTGCTCTTGCTCTCACTCAAATAAATAAAATCCGTTTTTAAAAAATCATTAAAAAATAATAAAAAATCTTTAATTTACTTTCAAGAATATATGGTAACTCAAATTAGAAAAGCAGAGGGTGGAACCTGCTTTTAATGAATTTTAATGAATAGATAAAATGGTTGACAATGAAAAATTAATTACATATAGTTCTTCTAAAATTCTTGAAAATAATTTGCTTTAACCAGGATAAATATTCCTCCTCTTCACTATTGTTTGTAGTATTGCTTTTCTTGATTAATCTGGCTTTTTTTAGATAACAGAACATAAATCTTAGACACATTTGCCTTCTACATGCCAATAGTTTGTGGACTTAGAAATTAATGAGCTTTTAGTGCTGTGATCTCAACAGGCATAAGCTTTGCTATTGTTTTTCTTTTAATGAGAAATATTTTATTGTGTCATATAGTGGATTGTATAAGAACTTTAAAAATAACCAGAGAGACAGAGTTCCCAATTTGTACAATGCTATTGCCTAGTTAATTGCAAATAATTTTTATTTTCGTGACAGACATTTTATTCAATATGTGCCTGCCTGAACTTGAAAGATTCACACAACACACTTGATTTGTCACAATTTGGAAAGGGATCTTAAGAAAAAATAGCCTTCAGTTGGTTGGTTAGTGATGGGTTTTCTTGGAACACATCGCTTGCTAATTTTACTAGACAAGAAAATAAATTCAAATGGTCAGCTACATTCCAATTTGTATTCTTTCTATAAAGTCCTCCCCTTTTGCATTCTTGGATTTTGACACTCCTACACATCAGTTAAAGCACTTGTTAGAGTGTTCAAAAGAAATTGTTGCAATTAATTTCCTGGTTTCTTCTTTCTTTGATGTGTCACTATAATGCTTTGGGTAATTTTCAGTGCCTGGCATCTGTTCAAGGACGATTTTTTTTACTTTGAGGGGAGGGAGAAGCAATGAAGGAATGAAAGTATATTTTTTTCTTAAAGATAGAACCTATTTTCATCTAAATATTCTAAAACATTTTTCTAGATAGGGAATGAAAAATAGATAACTAATTGGCACAATTAATTACTCTTAAGATCCTTTCTCTTTAGGGTAGCCATTAAGGACAGAATTTGACCAACGGTTTGTAATATGCATCCAACATGTCTAGGCTGTCTTGCCCCCCAAAAATTCAGATACATGAGTCTTGCAAACTGGAGCCATCTGAAGTTTTAAAATGGCTGCAGGTGTCTTAGTAGGAGACTAATTTTATTTTCTAATGATTAGAAAGAATGACCAGACCATGAACTCTAGGGTTATGCTTCGTTTCTCATGTCCTGCACAGAATGTTCTGAGCAGTTTCTATTTGTAGTTGAACAGTGGATCTGGTCTTCCTGTTCACTCTCTACTTGCATTTTAAGGTTTAGAAGTATTTGATCTTGCCTTGCCTCTTTACAAACTTGTTTTATTTTTTTTTCCTATATTGCCATTCCCAAAGTAATGACTAATTTTCAGTAGTGGGTAAGAAGGGAAAGAAATGATAAAATGAGAGATCTGGCAGAGTTTCTTATTCATGGTCTTATTCACTTTTTAATAAGCAGCACCTAGCACAGTGACTGGCACTCAGCAGGCATTTGGCTGAATTTTGTGGATTGAATTGAATTTGTTCTTAGAGTAAACAACAATAAGGAAAATAGTATTACAGAACTTTCAATCTAAGGGAAATGTCAAGAATAAAGTTCTATATTCTCCTTCTTAAAACATGAGATTTTTTCTTTTAAAACAAATCCACAATTAAACATAAGCATTTTTGGGCGCCTGGGTGGCTCAGTGGGTTAAAGCCTCTGCTTTCAGCTCAGGTCATGATCTCAGCATCCTGGGATCGAGGCCGCATCCGGCTCTCTGCTCAGCAGGGAGCCTGCTTCCTCCTCTCCCTGTCTCTCTGCCTGCCTCTCTGCCTACTTGTAATTTCTCTCTCTGTGTCAAATAAATAAATAAAAAATCTTTAAAAAAAAATAAACTTCAGCATTTTTTAGTGACAGATCAAGGCCAATAGAATGGAGTTGTGAACTATGTGCAAAATTTCTATTAAAAAGTCTGTTATGAAATGTGAACCCAAGAATATAAGATTATTCTAATTGTTCACATAAAGCTATTGCTGCTTTAGTTTGAGCACTTTCAACTATACTGACTTAAAAAATTCAGATATATGCAATCTTAATATTCTTTATGTCCTTGGTAGACATTGTTCTCTGCCTCACCTGCTTTCTCAGCAGCCTGTCATTGGGCTAAACTCCTTTAAAAAAAAATTTTTTTTGTATTGTTGACACACAATGTTATATTAGTTTCAGGTATAGGCTAAATAAACTCTTTATGTTCATAATGAACACGTTTTCCCCCAGAGTCCTATGTCTTGGGTCAAATGTAAACACCAAACTAAGGAGTTCTGCAGATAAAAATAAATCAGATAAATCAGATGTGTTTTTAGTCTCTATGTTAAACTTGATTTTAACACCATGCAGATTTTTTATAGGTTACAAATATATTTACATAGATAATTTCCATTAATTTATTCACTGTGTCTAACTCAATAAAAATCCATTGCCTGCCTACTGCATGTAAATTGGTAAAGACACAAATGTGGTTAAGGCCAAATCTGTGCCCCAGAGGAACTCACAGTAGGATGAGAGGCTAACACACAGATACCAAACAAAATAAGAGGCGAGCACTGGGACCCCAAAGCCATGGAGACCTGGTTCAAATCCCACTGTAACTGTGCCCCTGGCCTTGTTAATGACTTCTCTTTAGCAGCCCATTTCCTTACTGGTAAAACAGATTTAACATATGACATGCTTATCTTATTGAATAACATTAGAAAGTATTCACAGACTGTCTACAACAGGGCTTGGCCATTAGAAACAGAATTCAGGCCACATGTGTAGCTTGAAGTTTTTTACTAGCCACATTAAGATGGTAAAAGAAATAGGTGAAATTAATTTACTTTTTAATTTCACTGTCCCTCCTCTAGTAACCAAATAGTTTGTTTCCTGAATCTATGAGTCTGTTTCTGTTTTATTTGTTCATTTTTTTCTAATTATTTTTAAATTTTTTATTTGATTTTTTTTATTATGTTAGTCACCATACAGTACATCATTAGTTTTTGATAGATTCCACATGTAAGTGAAATTGTATGATATTTGTCTTTCTCTATCTGACTTATTTCAATTAGCATAATGCCCTTTAGGTCCATTCATGTTGTCAAAAATGACAAGATCTTATTCTTTTTTATGGTTGAGTCATACTCCATTATATATAAACATCACATCTTTATCCATTCATTTATGTATGGACACTTAGGCTCATATATTGGTTATTGTAAATAATGCTTCAGTGAACGTAGGGGTGTGTATATCTCTTTGATTTTTTTTTTTCAATTTCTTTGGATAACTACCCAGATGTGGGATTGTTAGATTGCATAGTAGTTTGAGGTATTTCCATACTGTTTTCCATAGTGGCTCCACCAATTTACATTCCAATGAACAGGGGAATCTACAAGGTTCTGTTTTCTCCACATCTTCACCAACATTGTTAGTTTTTGTCTTTTTGATGATAGTCAATCTGCCAGGTGTGATATTTCTTTGTGTTTCCGGTGAAATTAATGATATATTTTATTTAATCCAATATATCCAAAATATTAGTATTTCATCGTGTAATCAATATAAAATATTATTAATCAGTTATTTTGTATATTTTGGGGTGATAAGAAAGGAATCAATGAAGTGGATCTTGAAAACCCAGTAGGAATTTACCAAGTAGAAGGGAAGAGGGAAGACTCTCCAATTTGATCTCCTGAAAGCATATGGAGTAGCAGTAGTAGGCTCTGATTATTTCATAGAAACTTACTGAACGCACATTAAGCCAGGTGCGTGGGGCTAGGTATAAGATAGATATGGTGCTTGAGCTCAAGTAGCTTAGGGTATAAATATCACTCATGGTCCTATTTTTCAGAGAAGTGGATGTAAGTATGATATGGGGTGTGCCAAATGCTGTTGCTTCTGTAGCTCAGATTTTTAGCTTGTTGTCTTCATGATTTCCTTGTGAATGAAGACTTTTTTTTGTGCTACAATCAAATTTACTTTGATTATTCATTTCCAGTGAATAAAACTACTTGGTTTTTTTGTTTGTTTGTTTATTACTGCTTGTAATTGGCAAAGATGGCATGACCCATACTGAAAGTTTTCTGTTGCATCTGGGGCCTACTAGTGATGTGTTTGTTGGCATTTCAACTGTCAACCAAAATTGGGCTAAATTCCATTCCTGTCTTTGGCTCTTTTACTTGAATACCTGGGGCAAAGGTGGGAGTGGTTGCTATTCTGTCACCCATCTGGGTTGTTAGACCTGTTCACTAGACAAATAGATGATTTAGATTCAGATGACTCCTTTCGGCCACTAAGACCCTTGTTGAGTCCTCAGTATATTGCTTATTTTGCAGTTCTGATTCCTTAGTAAAATCAAGTGAACTCCCAAATTTGCATATTTCTAGATCTTCTGCAGCCATATCTTCTAAATCCAATTCCAATGTACGAATTGTACCAGTGCAATGTACCAATGCACTGAATTTTTGCCTATTATGGTCCCTTAGGAGAATGATGTTTTAAAGGAAAATGTTAAGCAAAAAGCCCATTTCACATTAGCTCCATACTACTGACGGGTGTATTAATTTCGTGGCATCTATGACTCGTGACTTACTGTGATGACAGAAAAATACTGATTGGCTTCTGGGTTACTCTGACATGTGGAGAACTTGAATCACTGTTTAGTGCAGCCTGAACTTCTTTATCCATATATGAATTATTTCTAAGGAGGAAGCATTTCTTCTGTAGAATTGTGTTTGAGTTTCATTTTTATTTCTTAGAAGACAGGAGTTGGAAATTTAAGAAGAATTCAACTCCAGGAACATTTATGAGAAATAATTTTTAAACCTCACCTGCTAGGTGCTGTGAGGGACAAAACAATATGTAGTTTCTTCCCTCAAGGGGATAGAGTGTATGATTAGAAACAAAACAAGTGGTAGAGAAATGTTATGAGAGTGTAGAGAAAAGGAAGAAAGTCATGAATTACCTTGGAAAGAGAAAATTTCACAGAAAACTGGCCCTCAGCAGGTGTTTGGAAAATAGATCAGCTTAGTCTAGATGGCACGAGGGGCAAGGAACAGATAGGAAAAGAACAATGTAGTGGATATGATACTGTGAATAAAAGTGCCTTTTCTGCTTCGTGCCTTATGACCCTGCCTCTCACCCATGTTTCCACAGCACTAAGGCACATGAAGTGCCCCACATAGATCCAGTGCCTTCTCTCCCTCCAGGCTGTCCCGTTGCACAACTACATTCTCTGTTCTTCCCATTCATCTCGTCTCTGCCACCATCTCTTTCCAAACATCTTCAAACTCCTGGTTTATTTGCTTTTTAATCTTATGAGGCCGACATGAACAGATAGTCACCTCATCCAGGGGAACTTTCCGACTCCAGGCTGAGTCTTCCTTGGCCTTCCATGAAGTGTGATACATACTCCTATTAGTGCATCTACCATTTTGTTTAAGATTGTCTGGTCACCCGAACTATATGGTGAACTTTCAGAGGGCAAATATTGTGTCTTATTCACTTTCTTGTTATGTTTATTTTTTATTGTGATAAAATATATGTGACATTTGATTTAGTATTTCAGCCATTTTAAGTGTACAACTCAGTGGCATTAAGTACACTCATATCGTTGGGCAGCCATCACCACTACCCATTCCCAGAACTTTTCTTCATCACAGACAAACTGAACCTGTTAAGCAATAACTCTCCACTTTCCCTCTCTCCTCAAAGTTCCTAGTAACCTCTAATGTACTATTTCTATGAGTTTGATGACTCTAGGTACTTCATATAAGTGAATCATACAATATTTATCCCTTTTGCCTGGCTTATTTCACTTGGCATGTTTTCAAGGTTCATCTATGTTGTCTGATTCATTTTTAAATCTCTTTTATAGTGCCTTGCACATGGAAAGTAAAAAATGTTTTTTGAATGAAGTAGAAGAGCAGAAAGACATAGCTTGCCATATTCTAGAGACAAATGAGAGGCTTTTCTGAGGACAAGGACTCTGTAGCTTAGAGTTTGGAAGATTGGGGCAGATGAGATGGTGAGGTAGGCAGGGCAAAAATGGGAAGGTGTTGAATTTCTTGAAGTATTTGAATTTGATTCAGTAAGCAGTGGTGGGTCACTGAAAATTTTTGAGGAGGTAAGTGTCTTAAGTTTTCCTGGGTATACTTATTCATGTTTTAAGAATGATGGCTTAAGTTCTTATGGCTTATATGAGGGACACTGTCTCATTCCCGTGAGTTATTTATTTACCTGGCTATTTACCCCAGTGGTAGAGAAGAGAAGCAGATTAAAAAGGGAATAGAGCCTGAAAGAATGGGGAGCGCCTACTTTTTCATAAACATCTCTGGTATACTATATGGTATTTAGTATGTATAGTATCCAAACAAAAGCATGTTGTATTGTACAATTAAGCATAATTAGCTTGCTAATTATAGTGATTTTGCTTGCATTGTAAAATGTTGGTATGAGGGAGAAGAGTTTCTCCTCACTCACACATTTTAAAAATGAAATTATGAAGAGGAAAAGGAACTTTTCATGAGGCGAACAGTACTACATGATATAAATGAATTAATATATTTTTAGGTGGTTAATTTGCAAATTTGATAATCTGGCTCTTCTACAATCTAAGGTGCATGTGTAGGTGTACACACACATACACACACACAGTGTGTGTATGTGTGTTTACATATGTTTACATATGTACACACACATACACTGTGTGTGTGTATGTGTGTGTGTGTGTGTGTGTGTAATTGTGCAGGGAAACTACCCATCTAAAACTGAGAGAACCATTTTGAACTTCACTGAGATAATAAAACCACACTCAGTTGCAAAGTGCTACTGACATATTACCCAAAAGACACCCAACACCTTTGTGTTGTAGCCAGCAAGGTATGGAACAGTATGTGTTGATCTATTATTTTCTTCTCTTCTCTGGATTAGACCTGATGTAGAGCAAGTGGATGGAACTTATCCTTCTCACAAGTCATAGCTTCCTGACTGTTATAAAAGTCATTCTACAAGGGACACAAGCCAAGGAAAGGACACATGATTTGTTCCTAAGCTCCTGGGACCAGCTGAACCTCCCAGGTCCTTGTTGAGAGATTTCTTTTTTAGTTCTCTGGTTTTGACCTCATTTTCTGCCCTATGATTCTTGATATACACAGAACTTAGAAATTTACAACTTGCATTATTATCCTATATCTCAACTGAACCTTTCAACACTCTGGCAGAGAGTAGAGTGGGTGTTATTATCCCCATTGCACAGGTAAGGAAATTGAGGTTTAGAAAGTTTGAGTGGTAGGGGCACCTAGGTGGCTCGGTCAGTTAAGCAACTGACTCTTGGTTTCCGCTCAAATCACCATCTTGGGGCTATGAGATCGAGCCCTGCGTTGGGCTTGTACTAGATCTCTCTGGAAATTTTTTACTGTAAAATAATGATAGTGATGAAGCAAATGACTTCTATAATGCTGACTCTGTGATAGACATTATTCTAAATGCTTCATATGGAGTAATTGATTTAATCTTTCCAATAACTATATGAGGTAGTCACTATTATTACCACTGTTTTTAAAAATGGAGAAACTAAGACACAGAGATATTGAATAAGTTGCCTAAGGTCACAGAGGCAGTCTGATTAGTGGAAAAAATATGAGAGTATTCAGCTTGAATCCAGATGTTCTGAGTGAAATGGTTCACACCATATATCCTCCTCTCTATAGGCCTCCCATTCTGGAAAAGAAAGTGTCTCTGGCTTACTGGTCTGCCTACCTATTTGCTTTTCTTAGTTCATCTACCCATCCATCATCTACCTATCCATTCATCCATTCAGCCATTGAAGATTTATTGAGCACTTATATGCCAGAAAATATGCTAGATATACAAAAGAGAATTGTACACAATTTTTCTAAGGGCATGAACTCATATTTAAGAAAAATTTCATATAGGAAGTGAGGCTTGAAGTGAGATTATGACTTAAAAATGTTGATTTAGTATTTGATGAGGGTATTTTTAAGTTCAACATTATTATTCTAAATACATTGTGCCCTTAATTTCTGTTTTCCAGTTATACATTTTTTTGGTCAAATCTTCAAAAATTAAATTACCAGTATTATTGTTACTTTGTTTTGTTTATGACACACGAATGGCAAGAGTTTAGAGGAAGTTGATTACCCTACAGGCAAAAATACCAAACTGATTGTTTCACCTTGAACCATAATGAAGCAGTTCTCATATTTACTTATTGGTTCATTTACTCATTATGGTAAGCCTATGAGGCAGGCACTTTTTATTTATTTATTGTTTGTTTGTTTTCAAGTTTTTGTTTAAATTCCAGTTACTTAAGGGATAGTGTAATATTAGTTTCAGGAATAGAATTTAGTGATTCATCACTTATGTCTAACACCCAGTGCTCAGCATGGCTGGTGTGGAGCTCAGCAAGCATTGCAGTGCTCTTGTGGATGAGAGGGCAGATTGCCCACTAGTGAACTGCATGATCAGAGGATCCCCTGGGACACGCTGGGAGAGATAGTTCCCCCTTCTTAGAGGGCATCTGGAAGAGGTGGCATTGCCTTTCTGGGAACAAAAGAGCCATCAGGCACTATTAACACCCCCCATCCTTCAACATAGGCACAGAGAAACCTGCTGAGGGCAACTAACCTGGACACTGGCTCTTTGCTTTGCTTTACTCCAAAATCCACCCCTTTGTGCTTTAGTATGACTCTCCTCCTGGTACAAACCGGCATCAGTATCAGAGTGGCATAACCCTCCCCCAGATGACCAGCATAGGTCCGTGCCATACTGGGTCCCTAAAGTTTGGAGTTTTGAAACTCAGTCAGCCTTCCTGGGATAGAAAACAGGTGCACTGCACTTCTGGGTAGGCAGATGGCCTAGACACAGTCAGGGTGAAGGCAGGATCTGAAGGATGCCTGAAACACATGAGGGGAGATAGTCTTATTTTCTGGAAATGACTTTCTGGCCAGTGGTGGGTGTGAACTCCCCTGTCTGGGAGGAGGGAAGGAATTGGTGCCATACCTCTCCCCTGCCCCTCAGCATAAACCAACTTCACTAAGCAGCACAGCACCAACAGTGTTGGCCTAAACCACTTACACCAAGCCCCCTCCCACCCCCACCCTGTGTTCTGCTGGTGCTGCTTTTCTTGGGCAAATGTGCCTGAGAACCAGAGCAGTGGGCCCCTCCCCCAGAAGACTAGCTAAACCCACTGCATGCAGCACCTCTCCTGACCATAGAGTTCTGCAAAGCTACAGCTCTAGTGGAAATAGCATCAGGTCTCTTTTAACAAGCAGACCAGAGCACACCTAGTTAAAACTCACCACACTCTGGCCAAAGTCCAAGCACCCCCATTTCAGGCAAAGAGAAACTCTTCAGAGGACTGACCTGAGGGGAAAAGCAGCCAAAACGTAGCAGCAGAGTACACACAGCATACACCAGAGATACTTTCTGAACCACCAGGCCCTGGACAGTATATGACTTCTTTATAAAGCAATTACTCTCAGGAGTAGGAAACATAACAGGCTTTCCTAACACACAGAAGAAGACAGAGACCTGAACAAAATGCCCAGATGGAGAAATTCATCTCAAAAGAAAGAACAGGGAAAGGTCATGGCCAAGGATCTAACTCAAAGAGATATAAGTAATGGGCTTGATCCAGAATTTAAAGCAAGATCATAAGGGTACTAGCTGGGTTTGAGGAAAGCATAGAAGACACCAGGGAGCCCCTCACCACAGAGATAAAAAACCTAAAATCTAGTCAGGCTGAAATAAAAAAATGCTGTAAGTGAGATGTGAAATCGACTGGATGTAATCATAGTGAGGATGGAAGAAGCAGAGGAATGAATAAGTGATATAAAAGATAAAATTATGGACAATAATGAAGCTGAAAAGAATAGGGAAGGAAAAATGTTAGCTCATGAATATAGATTTATGGAATTCAGTGACTTCATATAAAACGTAATAACATTGGTATCATGGGAGCCCCAGAAGAAGAAAAGAGGGGGAAAAGGGCAGGTTTATTGGAGGAAATTAGAGCTGAAAACTTTCCTAATCTGGGGAAGGAAACAGACATCCAAATCCAGGAGGCACAGAGAACTCCTTCAAAATCCACAAAAGCAGGCCAACCAAGATATATTGTAGTTAAATTTGCAAAACATAGAGATAAAAAAAATCCTAAAAGCAGCAAGAGAAAAGAAGTCCCTACTTATAAGGGAAGACAAAGTTAGCAGCAGATCTTCCCACAGAAACTTGGCAAGCCAGAAGGCAGTGGCATGCTATAATCCACGTGCTGAATGGCAATAATATGCAGCCAAGAATACTCTCTCTTCCCGGCAAGGCTGTCATTCAGAATAGGAGAGATAAAGAGATTCCCAGACAAATGAAAACTAAAGGAGTTTGTGGCCACTAAAGCCATGCAAGCAGTATTGAAAGGGATGCTCTGAGAACAACCCAAACTGACAAAGACTAGAAAGAAACAGAGAAAATCTCCAGAAACAATGACTTAACAAGTAATACAATGACAATAAATTCATATCTATCAGATACCACTCTGAATGAAAATGGACTAAATGCGTCAATCGAAATGTCAGAATGGATAAAAAATAAGACCCGTCTATATGCTGCCTATAAGAGACTCATTTTGGACCTAAGGACAACTGCAGTTTGAAAGTGAGGGGATAGAGAACCATTTATCATGTTAATGGATATCAAAATAAAGCCAGAGTAGCCAGACTTATATGAGACAAACTAGATTTTTAATCCAAAGACTGTAACAAGAGATGAAGAATGGCACTATATCATAATAAAGGTGTCTATACAACAAGAAGATCTAGCCATTGTAAATATGTATGCCCCCAATTTGGGAGCACACAAATATGTAAAACATAAAGGATCTCATTGATAATAATGCAATAATAGTAGGAGACTTTAACACCACACTTACATCAATAGATAGAGCATCTAAGCAGAAAATCAAAAAGGAAACAACGTCTTTGAGTGACACACTGGACCAGATGGACTTAGTAGATATATTCAGAATCATTTCATCCTAAAGCAGCAGAATACACATTCTTTTCCAAATGCACCTGGGACATTTTCCAGAATAGATTACATACTGGGTCACAAGTCAGACCTCAACAAGTACAAAAAAATTGAGATCAAATATCATATTTTCTGACCACAACACTATGAAACTTGAAGTCAACCATAAGAAAAAATTGGAAAGACCACAGATACACGGAAGTTTAAGAACATCTGACTGAACAATGAATGGGTAAACTAGGAAATTAAAGAAGAAATAAAAAAATACATGGAAATAAGTGAGAATGAAAATGCAGTGGTCTAAAACCTTTGGGATGCAGCAAAAGCGGTCATAAAAGGGAAGTACATAACAATACAGGCCTACCTCAAAAAGCAAGAAAAATCTCAAATATACAACTTAACCTTACACCTATGAGAACTAGAAAAAGAACAACAAATGTAGCCTAAAGTCAGCAAGGGAAGGGAAATAATAAAAATTAGAGCAGAAATAAATGATATATAAATAGTAACAACAAAGAAATAGAACAAATCAATGAAACCAGGAGCTGATTATTTGTAAGAATTAATACGTTGGTAAACCCATAGCCAGCTTATCAAAAAGAAAAGAGAAAGGACCCAACTAAATAAAATCACAAATGAAAGAGGAGAGAACACTGCCAATATCACAGAAAAATGAACAATTATAGGAGAATTTTATGAAAAATTATATGCCAACAAATTGGGCAATCTGAAAGAAATGGATAAATTCCTAGAAACATATAAACTACCAAAACTGAAACAGGAAGAAATATAAAACTTGAACAGACCAATAACAAGAAAGAAATTGAATCAGTAATCGAAAATCTCCCAAGAAACAGAAGTCCAGGACCAAATGACTTCCCAGGGGAATTCTATGAAACATTTAAAGAAGAGTTAATACCTATTCTTCTCAAACTATTCCAAAAACTAGAAATGAAAGGTAAACTTCCAAACTCATTCTGTAAAGCTAGAAGTACCTTGATTCCAAAACCAAAGACTCCACTATAAAAGAGAATTACAGGCTAATATCCCTCATGAACATGGATGTAAAAATTCTCCATGAAATGCTAGCAAATTAAATCCAACAGCACATTCAAAGAATCGTTTACCACAATCAAGTGGATTTTATTCCTGGACTACAAGGGTGGTCCAGTATTTGCAAATCAATCAACATGATACACCACATTAAAAAAATAAAAGATGAGAACCCTATGAGCCTCTCAATAGATGCAGAAAAAGCATTTGACAAAGTGCAGCATCCATTCTTTTTTTTTTTTTTTGAGGAGAGCAAGCACGCAAGCAGGGCAAGGGGCAGAGGGAGAGAAAATCTTTCAAACAGACTCCCCACTGAATGAGGAACCTGCCATGAATCTCAGTCCCACAAATGATGAGATCGTGACTTGAGCTGGACACTTAACAGACCGAGCTACCCAGGCCCCCTACAGTGTCCATCCTTGATAAAAACCCTCAAAAAAAGTAGGAATAGGGGGAACATACCTCAACATCATAAAACTGGGTCTTGTATGTGATAAGTCACTAAATTCTGCTCTTGAAATTAATATAACACTGAATGTTAACTAAGTAGAATTTAAATAAAAAACTTGAAATTTAAAAAATTTCAGTGCCTATCACAGGTGCCCTCCTTAATACCCATCACATGTTTAATCCATCTCCCCACCCACCCCCTCCAGCAACCCTCTGTTTGTTCTCTATAGTTAAGAGTCTGTTTTATGTTTTTTCTTTCTATTATTTTTCCACTATGTTCATCTGTTTCATTTATTAAATTCTGCATATGAGTGAAATCATATGGTAGTTGTCTTTCTTTGACTGACTTATTTCACTTAGCATAATACACTCTAGCTCCACCCATGTCATTGCAAATGCAAGATTTCATTCTTTTTGATGGCTGAGTAATATTCCATGTGTGTATATACACCACATCTTCTTTATTAATTCATCAGTTGATGGACATTTGGGCTCTCTCTATCATTTGGCTGTTGCTGACAATGCTACTGTAAATATCAGGGTGCAGGTATCCTTTTGAATCAGTATTTTTTTGTATCCTTTGGGTAAATACCTCATAGTGCAATTGCTGTCATAGGGTAGTTCTATTTTTAACTTTTTGAGGAACCTCCATACTGTTTTCCAGACTGGCTGTGCCATTTTGCATTCCCACCTACAGGGTGAGAGGGTTCCCCTTTCTCTGCATCCAGGCCAATACATGTCGTTTCCCATGTTGTTGATTTTAGCCATTCTGACAGGTGTGAGGTGGTATCTTGTCATGGTTTAGGTTTATATTTGCCTGGCGATGAGTGATGTTGACCATCTTTTCATGTGTCTGTTAGTCATCAGGATGTCTGCTTTGGAAAGATGTCTGTTCATGTCTTCTTGGGGCAGGTGTTTTTAAATCTTCCTTTTGGATGAAAAAACAGGCACAGAGAATTTAAGTAGCTTTCTCAAAATTTCTCCACTATGACATGGCTGAGCTGGGATTAAGCCAAGGCCATCTTAAATAATCATGGCTACACTACACTGAATATTGGAACCTGCAATTTTCCTGTGAGAAAAGACTTTGCCTATCAAGAAAATTAATATTTTTTCATAACTGACTTGTTTTCTCAGTCACTATGGAATGTATGGAATGATGTCCTTATTTTCCTATAAAAGACAGCGATTTCACAACTGTCAGCTGTGGTTGTCACAGTGGTTACCACAGAATCTCATCCAAACTTTGCAGCAAGGCATTGAGACTGTCCTCAATGTGACTACATGCTGCGTGACAAATATTGTCTTCTCTTATTGCACACCTTCTGCTTTATCTGGGGGCAGCCACCTCCTTGTCATGTAGATGTGTTATGCACATGCCCAAATACAAGTCTATGCTTGCATCTCTGTCCATAAAAACGCACACCTCCTCTGCCCTCCTGTTTTCACTTATGTCGTTGTGTTTTCATGTACCTCTCCATCGTGTCTGAAGGGACGCTCAAACCCCTCTGCCTTAGTACACCTGTCTCCACTGAATTTCATATTTTCCAAAACTCTAATTTTGTAGGGTGTGCTTCTGCATGGAGTGCCAAGTCTTCTAGTGCCTTACTTTGAGTTTTATATTATGAGACTATGAAATACAGCTCTTTATATATCATTTGCTCCTAACAATGGAGTGATAAGCTTGTATGTAGAAGGCAAAACTAGAACTTGGGGTCCTTATACAACTTGCAAAATAAATGAGTGTGCAATAGTTTCAGTTCCTAACACAATGCCTTGAATATAATAGGCCTTCAATAAATATTTGGTGGATGACAATTTTTTCTTGTTGTTATATTAGTTTGAGAAATCCCTAAGAGTTTCACTCAGTGTGAAGTACGAAGAAGCTGATCTTTTGGGTCATTTCAAATAGGTAGGGAGCCGTTCACCACCTATTAAGGACAAAGGAGATTTGATGACAAGAGGGTTTCCAGATCATCCAAAAGTGTTATTCTGGTATTTGTTCACAGCTAGCAAAATGGGGCCATAGGAACCTTTCATAAGCAGATGCTATCTCTTCCTATATAAATGCTCTTCCTAGCTTTGGCCAAAACAAAAACAAAATGGCAAAGGGAACCAAAAATAATGTGAAGAGCATCTCACTGTTTATTGTTTTGCCCAAACCTAGATGATAGGACTAGATCTGATCAGTTTTTGGGGAGGAAATCAGTATTGATATATACCTGGGTCCTGAATTTTCTTATTTGTTGTCTCATCCATTCAGTTAACATATAATTTGCTAATCAACTCCTAAATGAAGGAATCTGTGGTAGCTCATTCAAGACATAGAATTAAACATTAGATAAGTGTCCGCACAAACCCTTGTGCTCAGCATACATCATTTCTTGTTCTATAGCAGCCTTATTAAGAATTTAGGATATTTTTTACACTTAACATTTTAAAAGAATGGTTTTTTCCATTCTGGGACCTCAGTCCCAGGATTGCAAAATGAGACAGAAGAAACAAAGTATACCAGAGGGTTAACCTTATAGCTGTAGGAACTTGAGGAGGACAAGTATAACCCATTACAACTGTTAATACTGATGTGTCAGATTAAAACTATTCCCTGAGAAGTAATGTGCAGAGTAGCTATGATTGCTGGAAGCTGATGGAGCCAAGGACCTGAGTTATTTTTCAACAAACCATTGTGCCACTTTCTGCCTCTTTCTTGACATTGACTATGCTTTTAGCAGGGCAAAAGTGATTTGAAATTTTTGTTAGAGTTCAAAATTTAAATCATGTTCACTTTGCTGAAACTCCGTTGGATGATGGAATAGCAGAAAAGAAAACCAAGCAAATAAAAGAAAGGGAGTAAAAGGGAATGGAGAAGGTTTAAAGATGCCATCATCCCAAAAAGATTAGAAAACTAGCCACTGAAAGCCTAGGGCAGGGAAAGAGCACTTGGAAATATCACTGAAGTCTTCCAGAAGTGATGAGAACATTCCTTGCCCTTCTCATTTCTTGTTAGGAGTTTGTTATTAGGAGAATTATTTACTTTCAGTCTATTTCTTTTATATTTTTTCCATGTAGCAAGGACTTTTCTTTGTCTCTTTATCTTTGTTATTTCTCAGAAGTATGCTGATTTAGGGAGGATTTTAAATGTTTAGGTAAAATTTATATGTAAATATGCCATTTATATACAAAGATAATGAGGCCCAGCTTGAAAGGTTATGCCATTTAGGATATTATAGTTGCCAATAAAATCAGCATGAGTTTGTTTCTTTTTCAGCTCCCAGCAAATATTCACTCAGAACCTTTTCGAATATCAGTTTTGTGAAAAGCATAGTTTTAAATTCTTTGGGGAAAGCAAAGATGAGTGAGTCTGCCTCTTCCTGTCTAGTAAGCCCACAATTAAAGCTGACCCACTTAGTTATACTTTGGAGGGGTAGTGTATCTTCCAGACCTGGGGAAAAGCTGAGACAAAGAATCAGAGACCTTTTCAAACAACCAACCAATACATTTTTCTGAAACCGTATCATTAATCGTACACTGTCTTGCAGACTCCAGATAGAGACAACATCACTGGTCTGTGTAAGCAAGTATAATTAATTCCCATATGATCTAGGATTCTCCATGTATTTCTGACTAAGATCTGTTTTCTTCCTGTCAGCTCGCATTCAGAAGTATAGGTGTTCTTCACATTCTTATTCTATCCAAAGTAGTTCTTTCACAGAGCTGTGAAATGCCTTTGAGATGTTTTGGGTTTGCTATCAATTTATTTTGACTTTTATTGGTATCTAAGATGACTTGGAAAGAATACATAGAAGTTATTTGAAGTGAACTGGGTGGACAGTTCTTACTTTATCCATTATGACCACCCCTCATAATGGTCATGTTGAAGCTAACGGTAGAGTGGATGTCCTACTCCTCCTGGCCAGTCCTCAGCTGGCCATATATGTTCGGGCACCAGACAAAACGCCACCTTTCTGAAGAGATTTGAAAGGTGAGAAGTGTATCTTTTTGAGGTTTTACCTGTCTCTTTCATGCATAACTCCTTATTAACAGATTTTCTATCTCTTAAGAGTAAGTAAAATATTTTTATGATATCTCAAAGTCATTTTAGAATTCATTAAATTAATAATCTCTTTATTTTGAGACTTGCCATTTCTCTTCAGTCTTCAAATCCTGATGAATTTTCACAGACATTCTTTAGTTAAGTAAGGATATTAATAATTAGCCTTAATAGCTTATGAACTGAGTCACTGAAAGTGGGTCATTACAGCCAACTCCTGTGTGTGCTCTTAAATAGCTTAACTGCTATTGTTTTACTAGGTCTGTATTACAACCTTTCCCCCCAAGATCTCCTTGTCTTATATGTAGACAGCATTCCCAGTAGTTAATAATATTCTCTTTGCTTTTCAGTTTTATGAGAGCATTCCAAGAAAAGTGGAGGAAAGGGCAAGGGGCCCCTGTTGTAACGTGATGTGCGTGAAAATACCAGCAGCGCTTGATCACTTGGGAAGTCATTGATTTCCATCCCTCCCCTGTGAAGGCTTCTTAACTTGGCATCCATAGACACGCCAAGTTCTTAAAACCAACTGGATTTCCGTATAATTGGTTTTATTCCATGATCTTTAACTATTTTATTTCAGGCATTCAGAACCTTATTCTGAGAAGGGGTCCATAGACTTCAGACATCCAAATTGAACAAAGATGTTTAAGAAATCTGTCATAACCATTGTAGATGGTGAAATTCATCATCAGGGTATGGGAAGAATATTTGTCATCTGCATAATATTTGGCACTTTTGTTATTAAAAAGGAACTAAAGTGGATGCCTGGATGGCTAGGTCAATAAAGCATGTGACTCTTGATCTTGGGGTTATGAGTTAGAGCCCCATGCTGGATGTAGAGATTACTTAAAAAAATAAAATCTTTGGGGCACCTGGGTGGCTCAGTCATTAAGTGTCTGCCTTCAGCTCAGGTCATGATCTCAGAGTCCTGGGATCAAGCCCTGCATCTGGCTCCTTGCTCAGTGGGAAACTTGCTTCTCCCTTTCCTGCTCTTCCTGCTTGTAGTCTCTCTCTCTCTCTCTGTCAAATAAATAAATAAATAAAATCTTTATAAATAAATAAATGAAATCTCTGGGGTGGGGGGAAACAAAAAGGAACTAAGCAGTGGCAGTAACCCTTTATTTGTTGGCCACCAGTATTTTCTAGGCAATGTGCTAGGTTCTTTATATACTTTTAAGTTGTCATCATCACATCTTAGGGGCTATTATTATCATTCTGACTTTGTAGATAAAGTAACTGTGAAGCCCAGGGCAATTCATTCATTCTGAAAATATTCATGGAACGTATATCAAGAAAAGCACTGTGCTAGGCACCAGAGATGAAATAATTCACCCAAACTCATACTAGTAAGTGGCAAACCCGGTCTCAGCTAAACCCATTATCTCTCCCCTCACCCCCTGCATCTTCATAACTCATTCTACATTTGAAACATTAAAAATTCTGTTGAAAAACATGGAACTCGAAGAAGGTAACCAACAGTCATTTTTCTCTTTATGCAAATGTGAAACATAGTTAGGGCTTCCTGGAGCATGGTACTTCCGCTCATGCTTTCTTCACTCCATCATTGCCTGAGCAAACTGGAACTCAGTCAGTCACTTCCTGGATTAAGCCCATTCTCTTCTTGGACCATCACTAATCTTGTCATCATGAGAGAGAATAAGAATATATGTCATTTCAGTGATGGCACCTGTATGTCCTTGTATCCCAGAAAGCACATCTATTCCTCTGCCTTGCTAAACATTCCTAAACTTTGGGGCATCTGGGTGGCTCAGTGGGTTAAGCCTCTGCCTTCAGCTCAGGTCATGATCTCTGGGTCCTGGGATGGAGCCCCACATCGGGCTCTCTGCTCAGCAGGGAGCCTGCTTCCCCCTCTCTCTGCCTGCCTCTCTGTCTGCTTGTGATCTCTTTTCCTCTCTGTCATATAAATAAATAAAATCTTAAAAAAATATATATTCCTAAACTTTGCTTCTGATTTGGTATATGTGCTATTCGGGGGGGGGTGGTGATTGTTTTGTTTTTTTAATGATCCTAAGATTTTCTTTTTTGTGATCAGAAATACTTAGAACAAGAGATTTTACAGCCTTGATGACAAAGTATATTTTCGCTGCTAATTGTAAGATAGGTTCCTGCTGATAAGCACAATTTCTCTGATTCAAAAGAACCACCTTCTTGCCCATCTCCAATTCTGGCTTAATTCCTCTTTCTGGATTGGAAACTGATTTGAGAAGGTAACCATAGCACTAGAGATATTGAAAGTGTGATGAGGAGTTTTAGGTCATTGTTCCCTGGAGAATTTCTTAACTGCTTCATAGGCAGTAGGAAGAGAAAGACCAAATAGAGATATATAGAGAGAGAGGGAGAGAGAAAATTCTTCTCTTTGGTTTTATGACAATGTAATGTAGGTTGGAAGTCTGACTAGTCTGAAATTATGAATATTCTCTTTAATTTTCATTTATAAAAATAAAGACAGCTTCTGTTTAAGAAGAAAAAATAATTCCATTCAACATTCTTTTATTTCCAAGAATTCAAAATAGACAATGTAATTTTAAGTTTTATTTTTCTCAAATTTTATTCCCTGCTGTCACCTTGCTTGCCAGCTTTGTAAGAAAAAACTGTCCCAGTGGCTCTGCTCATTCCCTTCAGGGGAGGGCATAGCCAGTCCAAGGATGACACCCATCAGGGCAGCTCACCGACATTTGGCTCCCCTGAAAGAGGAAGCTGGTACAAAATCTGCTGGGAGGCGTGAGGTGAGGCTGCATTTGCCACTTAAGTGCACCTTCAGGAGGCCAGTGGGGAGGGAGAAACCAGGCCTCCAGCTACAGGAGGCTCCTTAGAGCTGGGACCATCTCCCCCAGGACCCCTCTGGCTTCAAGAGGAGGAATGTAGATGATCTTCTGAAGTTAAGCTCCTAATTTGACAAATTGGAAGTGTTGCATCACCTCAAGCGGGAATGATCAAGAGATAATGTATTTCATGTCATTTATGAATTCAGTTAATTCTCCTTCCTTGATATCTCAGCAATTAGTCTCTTCATTCTCTTTGCCTTCACCCTAACTAAGACTCCAATTTTTAAAATGCTTCAATGGTATCTCTTTGCCTCAAGGTTGAAGCCAGAACTCCTTAGCACCCTGTGGCTCCTGCTTCCTTCTGTGGCCACATTTCTTTTTCTTTTTCTTTTTTATTATTTGCCCCAGGGGTACAGGTCTGTGAATCATCAGGCTTACACCTTTCACAGCACTCACCATAGCACAAACTCTCCCCAGTGTCCATAACCCAGGCACCCTATCCCTACCCTCCCACCCCCCAGTAACCCTCAGTTTGTTTCATGAGATTAAGAGTCTCTTACGGTTTGTCTCCTTCCCAGTCCCATCTTATTTCTTTTCTCCCTCCCTACCCCCCACGACTCCCTGCCCTGCCCCTCAAATCCTCAGTATCAGAGAGATCATATGATAATTGTCTTTCTCTGATTGACTTATTTCATTTAGCATAATACCCTCTAGTTCCATCCATGTCATTGCAAATGAAAAGATTTCGCTTCTTTTGATGGCTGCATTGTATTCCATTATTTATATATATATATATATATATATATATATATATGTATATATTATATACCACATCTTCTTTATCCATTCATCTGTTGATGGACATCTAGGTTCTTTCCATAGTTTGGCTATTGTGGACATTGTACAGCCACATTTCTGACCACTCCTTCCAAGTTCTATATCCCTGCATGTCTGGTATAGGGACAGTTTCAGGGTCATGCCATACCTCTGGTCCTTCTGTCTCATTGCCTCCTTTTCCATCAGGTATTCCATTGAGATGTGAATTAGAAATCTGAACAAGTCTTACATCTCTGTATTAGGTGCCAGTCCTGTGTGCAGGGAATTTTCGATAGTCCTCCAAAGTGGTCTTAGATACTGTTTTCTAATCATTTTTTAATGGGTCTATCTTTCTTAGCTGTGATGTCAGAGACTAAGACATATTAAATTTTTTGTCCCTAACATCAATATATGCTTGACCCATAGTAGGTGTTCCAAAGAGTGAAGTAATTAATTTTTCTGTAATTAATTCATTCTTTTAAGTACTCCAGTGAGTACTGTATTTAGGAATGTTACTAAATACTTTTCTTTTTCTTTGTAGGAAAAAAAAATGTATTGGGTATTTAAATTTCACTCTTTGCTTCTTAAAAACTTGGGTATATACATAGACTATACCAAATTTTTAGGTTGTAAGTGACCCTATATTCCAGAGGATAATTTTGCAGTTAAAGGGAAAGGCACACTAATATTTTGTTCTATGATCATATTTAGATGGATTTTTAGTTAGATTGGAGATTCCAACAGTGGTTTCCAAATATTCTACTTGCCCATCCAACGCATTCTCTCTCTTTCTCTCTGTCAGTCTTTCTCTCTCACAATTGCTCTTGCTCTTGCCTTCTTCCTATTTCCACAGCAGCTGCCTCAGTCCTCCACCATACTCTTCTAACACCCTATCCTGTCACTTCCTTTTCTTCTCACCTCTCTTCACTGAGAAACTGGAGATCTTCTTCCAGGACGTCCTTCAAATTGCATTTACACTCATTTTATCTCATTCATTTATTTATCTATTCCCCCCTGTTTATTTGACAAATACTTATTTAAGGGCTTTTTCTCAGCTAGGCACGACATTAAGTACTTCAGGTATAACGTCATCAAGGCATAGTCCCTGTGCTCATTCTGTTTCCAGTCTTGTGAGAGAGATGAATTCGTGAATAAGCACTGACATAGAGGAGAGCTACTGTAAGAACAGGAACTTAATCTTGATGCTGAGAAAGCTGAAGTCATTAAAAGAGTGTACTGGGAAGAAGGAAGAGCATATGTCGTAGCCTGAGGAGTCACCTTTTCTCCAGCTTCAAAGATTAAAGGTGCCTCACTGCTCAGATATTTTCATTCTGTTGGTACTCAACACATGTCATTATTGTCTTATGACATTTTTCCTTTTTTAAAGATTTTATTTATTTATTTGATAGAGAGAAACACAGCAAGAGAGGGAACACAGGCAGGGGGAGCGGGAGAGGGAGAAGAAGGCTTCCCGCCGAGCAGGGAGCCCGATGTGGGTCTCGATCCCAGGACCCTGAGATCATGACCAAAGCTGAAGGCAAATGCTTAACCACTGAGCCACCCAGGCACCCCATCTTAGGATATTTTTCTTCTATAGACTGTGACCTTTTTGAGAATGAGTATGTTGTCCCATCTCTGTACTCACAGTGTCCAGTTTCATGCCAGGTTTATATGTATTGGAGATGCTCAATAGTATTTGGTGAATGTTCAGCATGACCATGTGAGAGGTACAGCGTTTACCATTTGTTATTGTTGGGGGTTAAATTGCGTCTCCCCCAAAGATCTGTTGAAGTCCTAACCTCTATGTATCTGTGGTTATCTGTGAATATGACCTTACTTACAAATAGTCTTTGCAGATGTAATCAAGTTAAAATGAGATCATACTCAGTGCGGGCCCTAATCCAATAGGACTCATGTCTTTATAAAAAGAGAAGAGATACAAAGACACACAGAGAACATCATGTGATGATGAAGGCAGTGATTAGAATGATGAATCTATAAACCAAGAAATGCCAAGGATTGCCTGCAATACCACACGCTAAGAGAAAGGCATAGAGCAAATTCTTCCCTAGCATCTCTGAAGAAAGCATGGCCTTGCTGATGTTTTGTTTTTTGTTTTTATTTATTTATTTTTATTATTATTTGCCCCAGGGGTACAGGTCTATGAATCATCAGGCTTACACCTTTCACAGCACTCACCATAGCACAAACCCTCCCCAACATCCATAACCCAGACACCCTAGCCCTACCCTCCCATCCCCCAGTAACCCTCAGTTTGTTTCATGAGATTAAGAGTCTCTCATGGTTTGTCTCCTTCCTGATCCCATTTTGTTTCTTTTTTTTTCCTCCCTACCCCCCACAACCTCCTGCCCTGCCCCTCAAATTCCTCATAGCAGAGAGATCATATGATAATTGTCTTTCTCTGATTGACTTATTTCACTTCTTGCTGACATTTTGATTTCAGACTTCTGGTATCCAGAACTGTTGTTTCCTGATTTCTGTTTTTGTTTTTGCTTTTTAAACTCCCCAGTTTGTGGTACTTTGTTATAGCAGCTCTACAAAACTAATAAAGTTACCATTTATTTTTATTAGGAAATATTGTTGCAGCTTCTTGTAATCCATAGGGAGTCAACATTATTTATGGAACCCAATACCAAACCAAGGGCCATGTTGAACTAATAAGAAATGAAATAGTTCTTGCTTTGAAGGTATTTAGCATTTAGAGGATCTCTCTTAGAGGTTCTCGTAGCTACCCACCTTATTTTTAGCATGGTTATTTAATGACATGGCAAGATCTGCTGTGCTTATAAAAGGATCTATCATGGGTTAAAGGAAAATAGTCTCTGGCTCTTTAATTTCTTTATGGGCTCTCTCTACAGTGGTATATATAGGGTCAGTGATAACTGACTTCAGGTCTGGGATGGAAGAGGCTGAAATGATTCTCCTTTATTTCGTTGTTTGTTCTCTTTGGGCCTGAATTTTGTGTAAGTTAATGGCAAGAATGGGAGAGGTGGGGAGCTGTAGGAAGACTGGAAGGAAGGAAGCAAACTTTTCTAAATAAATCCCCTGTGTGCTTGTGGGACTCTTGGGTTCCCACTCACCTCAGATGTGGGGCTTCACCTTGGGATGGGGTCCTATGCCTTACCCTCTGGTTTCTCAGAGAAACTCTTGTTTATATGATCTGATCCTCAACATTTCTGCTACTTTTTGGTGATTTTGCCTTGGAAGATTCCTATTTCAATGTTCTGAATTTAAGTAAAAATGTTGAGAGAATAAGCCTCTTTTTTGCTCCTAATTCATTCTAGAACTAGATGTCCCTGGGTCATCAGCAATAATGGGTATTCCTCTAGCAAGTGTGTGTGTGTGTGTGTGTGTGTGTGTGAGTGTGTGTGTGTGTTGTGTGTGAGAGAGAGAGAGAGAGAGAGAGAGAAAAAACACTCCCTAAGACTGTAAGATGATCGTCAATTTTGGTTTCATTGAGGGGCTTAGGCAGGGGGGAGGTAGGAGGAAGATATCATCACTGTCCATTTGTTTAGGGGACTTGCTTAAAAAGGATTGTCTCTTTCCTTCTCAGTCTTTGTGTTGACATTTGTAGTGCTTCCTGGGAGCCTACAGTTATCCGGAAAACTCAGACTGATGACAGTCGTCTTTGAAATGCTTCTGTAGGTCTGCTTCTAGGTAGACAGGAAAAAATGTATGTTCCAAGGTACAAGTGCTTGTTGACTTTTTAAACACAGCCAATCCATGCTCTTCAGGAGCGAACCCAGCGCCGCTCCACAGTGCTGGCCTTCCTGTGCATTTGCCAAGCACGTCAAACGACAGGCTTAAGTAGTTTACTTTATAGTTTATTAATTTTTTTCCTTCTTTAGTTTGCAATCTACTCTCAGAAACTGGAAAATAATTTCTTTTACTTTTTTCCCCTTCTTCATTTAAGCTGAAATTGATTTTTTTCTGAGCTGGTAAGGAAAAAAAATTAAGCTGTAGTTAATACCGTTGCCCTTGCTGAATAAAAATAAAAGACTAGTTTACCTTCAAGCTGTGCTGTATCAGAGTAAAGAGTTTTTCTGTCCCTCCAAGAAGAATTTTGACATGAGAGAGTACAAAAAATGTATACTGTCAATAGAGAATAATTGTAGCCAATACAAGAAGTAATAGAATTGTTTATTTGGTGGACGGAGGGAATGGGTTTTTTTGTGTGTGCTTCAAAAATTGGGAAGCTAGGAGACACTCTTAAATCCATCAGCTTCTCCAGAACTCTTCTCAAATGCTTATTGTCATGACAACCATCTCTTCATAAACCAAGGCTCTGAGTGTAATACAGATGGGATTGGTAACAAGGTAGAGTCACCATCTGTTTTGTTTTCTCTGAGGGACATGTTTTTTTGGTCCCCAAGTCTAATCCTGATATCTGTAAGTCTTGACTTATTTTTCTTTTTGGATATAGTTGTGAGATTCTTTTCTCCTGACAAACCACTTCTTCTTCTGTCATCACATAACTTGTTTTTTGTTAAATAGAAAAAAAAGGGGGAATAGTTATATGTGTGGAAACAAACATATATATTTTAACCCACTGAGCCACCCAGGTGCCCTCAAACATATATATTTTAATGATTTATTCCTCTACGTGGCAGAGTGTGATATGAGATGCCTTGTAATTCAATAGTACAGTTAAAAGTAAGGCCAGACAAAGTAGGAGTAAGGCAGTCATTTCCCCAGGAAACAGGTAAAATTATTATTGTTTTCGGATATTATATTTATGTCTGTGCTTCCTGACATAGGGCTTCATGCAGTCAGTAGTAAGTCCTGTTCTTACTTTCCAACAAAAGGAGCACATCGATTCTTTAGGAGAGAAGAACCTTTTCTTATTATTAAATTTGGAGGGAAATCTGCAGAATAAATGGATGCGAACATGAGGGATGTAGCCCAATAGCTTCATCTATCCCTTTCCCAAAGATGCAATGGACATATTCAAACCTGAGAACATAATTTTTTTTGAAGATTTTTATTTATTTATTTGACAGAGAGAGATCACAAGTAGGCTGAGAGGCAGGCAGAGAGAGAGGAGGAAGCTGGCTCCCCGCTGAGCAGAGAGCCCGATGTGGGGCTCGATCCGAGGACCCCCCCTGAGATCATGACCTGAGCCGAAGGCATTTAACCCACTGAGCCACCCAGGTGCCCCAGAACATAATTTTTAATAAGAAAAAATTCATCATTTCACAATGCTGTGATCAGAATTAAGATCTATCCAGCCTTAGAAAAATAAGAAAATATGTACCTGGCCATTTAAAAGTGTGTTGTCAAAAAAGTTGCTAAACAAGTTCAGGGAAATATTTTATGAAGCTCCTATTTAAGGTCAAGAATAATTTCCTTCTTTGTGTTATAATTATTTTACATATGCTACAATATATAATCCTAAAACTTAAGATCTTGAGGTGCTTTTCAGAATAGCTCTACTTTTCTTACTAATAAGAGAAGTTCTATAATTACCTCTCTAGAGCAGACACAATTTATTTCCATACACTTTTTTCACATCCTATGTGTTGATGTGTAAAAAATAATCAAATACTGGTAAGTAAGTAAAATGTAACCATAAGCTACTGCACACAACAAATCCATACCTAGAATCATTTATGATGACTAAACAATAAATCTGGCCTAAAGTCCAGAGGGCACCTAGCTGACTTAGCCAGTAGAACATGCCACTCTTGATCTCAGGGTCCTGAATTCAAGCTCCACATTGGACATAGAGTCTACTGTAAAAAAATAAAAAAAGAAAAAGAAAAAAGAAAAAAAAATCTAGCCTAATGTCCAGAGTAGGGGAAAAAAAGGCTAGAAAATTTCTGAAGTGAAGTCTGAATACATTTCCATGGGTAAGTGTAATAATTTTTCAAAGAAATGTTATAAGGGATATGATGCCTTGAGTATAGCAGGGGGGTGGTGGTTAAAGCCCAACAATGCTTGGGGTGCCTGGGTGGCTCGGTTGATTAAGCGTCTGACCCTTGATTTCGGCTCAGGTCATGATTTCAGGGTCCTGAGATTGAGCCCCACGCTCAGCAGGGGCTCTCCCTCTGCCCCCCTGCTTGTGCACACACTTTCTCTCTCTCAAATAAATAAATTAAAAAAAAAAAACCCAACCATAGTTGAATTGGTAATGATGTCATAAATATCCTCATTGTATTATGTCAAAACATGATTCCCTTGTCAGGCTACAGAGTCAAGATTAGAAAGTTTGTGAATTTATATAGATATCATGACCTCATCGTCTATAATTCTTTCGCCATATAGTCATCTTAATAAGGGGCATTCGAGATATACACCATTCCTTTAAAAAGCACTACTTTTGTTTACTTTAAAAACTCTGCCCTGAATTCTCCAACCTCAACTCAAATTAATTGGCTATCAACTATGCTAAATGTGACATATTTTAAAATATCAAATTTGTGGGCGCCTGGGTGGCTCAGTGGGTTAAAGCCGCTGCCTTCGGCTCAGGTCATGATCCCAGGGTCCTGGGATCGAGGCCCGCGTCGGGCTCTCTGCTCAGCGGGGAGCCTGCTTCCTCCTCTCTCCTCTCTCTCTGCCTGCCTCTCTGCCTACTTGTAATCTCTCTCTCTGTGTCAAATGAATAAATAAAAATTAAAAAAAATATATCAAATTTGTCACATTCAGTTCTTCACTTAACCACCGGTGGTTATTGCTGAGCATTGCCTTGAGAACCCTGTTTTATTTTCCAAGATAGGTCATCACCACAGGGCAAGTTTCATTCTCTCTCAAGGCAAACAAGGAGCAGGAAACACAGTGTGGAAGTCTGCTGAGTTCAGTAGAAAACCATCAACCATTTGTATTGGGGTGTACAACTACAGCTGCATTCTGGATTTGCTAAACATCTTGAAATGCTTTGAGTGTAATAAAATCCCTAACGTGCTTTCCTTTCTCATTTCTTTGCATATGTATTTTAGGAGAAATATAATCCACATGCTCTTGTTCTCTCCACTTTTAAATCATGAAAACTTTGTTTTGTAAGAGCTGTTTGATGTCCAGGAAGTCTTTTATCCTTTTTATTAGGTTATTTTTGTATATAAATAAAAAGAAAAATATAAACAGAAAAGACAACATGACTTAGGGCAAACACAGAGTGCCCAATTTAGGTTTGAAGCTCTAAATCTAAAGTATTTTGTTGTTTTTGTTTGTTTGTTTGTTTGTTTGTTTTAAAGATTTTATTTCTTTATTTGACACAGAGAGAGAGAGATCACAAGTAGACAGAGAGGCAGAGAGAGAGGAGGAAGCAGGCTCCCCGCCGAGCAGAGAGCCCAATATGGGCCTCGATCCCAGGACCCTGAGATCATGACCTGAGCCGAAAGCAGAGGCTTTAACCCACTGAGCCACCCAGGCGCCCAAATCTAAAGTATTTTGAAACAAAACATTTCTCCTGGTGCTTTGCAAAAGTCGTGTTCCCTTGTATTAGGAAGAAGTTCCAGGCCTGTTGGGTGAATAGGAAGGAGAACGAATATTCACTGAGTAGGACTCTGGTACTCTGGGACATCTGCCAACTCCTTCATTTTTATAATACCCAGAAGTGGTAGGTCAGTGCATCTGAATTTTACAGATGGGAAGAGATTTCAGAGATCTTAAAACTGGCTGTAGGCCACAGAAGAATTTTAAGCCAGGTCTACTTGACTTTTCAGCTCATATACTTTTCATTACTTCTGTCCTCCTCATTCCATTGAGAGGATTGTGGGGCGGGGAGCAGTTGGTGTACCATCCTGATAATCAAAAAAATTCCATGTTGGAAATACCTCGTCGTCATCGGGCCTGAGAATTGAGGGTTATGGTAGCCTCAAGAAGGTGTGAGCTTGGTATTGGCAAGGTGGATGCCTATTAATATGGTGATTGTATAAGAGCATTGGATAAGTGGTATTGTGCCAGAGGGGGGTGTATGCACCCTTCCCTTTATTACAGCAGAGGAAAGCCAGAATAAACGCAGACATGGTGATGTAGGGCAGGTTGGGGAGGAGGCTCATGCTCTTGCATTGTGATTCAATATTTCTAAACAACTGATGATCTGTTGCCATTTATTTTACTTTGTAGCAGTGCTATATATTTGGTAAGAGTGGTGCATGATAATATTTAAATGGGTTCAGCTCATTTCTTAAAAATTTTTCAGTGCTTGTAGGTTACTGGATATAGCTTAAAGAGCTATAGAATGGGATCACAGTTTTAATGGTTCTCTCTATAATGGGACTGCATAAAAGAGAGGATCTAAGATTTTTATTTGGAGGCAGAAGGTCATAGGATTGGGTATAAAGGTATTACAAATGGAGGGCGTGAAGATTGCTTAGTTTAGCACTTGAACTGGAACCTGGGTTCCTCTGGTATTATCTGTTCTATAGGCTTTCTCCTAGAAATCCCCAATTTTGTTCAGTGTGTAGCTGTCTTTATGCTATAGTCTCATGTTCCATTTTTCCCCTCCCCCCTTTGTTCTCCTCGTCCCCTTCTCCCCCACCTCCCCTCCTCCTCCTCCTCCTCCTCCTTCTTCCCCTCCCCCCCCTTTCTTTTCCTCCTCCTCCTCCCCCTTCTTCCCTGAGTCTCTGGTATCCAGAGGAAGGGATGAATTATTTAAATCTCCTGGTATTGAGTTAAAGCAATACAAAAAGCTTTTAATAGGCAATTTCAAAAATGACATTTTGGAGAACATTGGGGTCATCATATGACTGAGAACATGATTAATTTTTTCTGAAGGTCAGGAAACTAATATTTTTTTCCAGTGGATTTACTAAGGGAACCAACCACCTGGCCTCTAGTTTCATAGTTGCTTTTTTCCTTCCACAGGGTTCTCACCTCGCTTTACATCTCTATAGATTTATCCCATGGAAGTAAGAAATATAATTACCATAGCGCTTATTTTTCCTCATGCTTATCCTGAAGAGCCACTGTGATTTACCTTTTACCCCACTGCAGTGCAGAACTTTACAAGCATTCGTATTATATTAGTCATTTTGCCTAAGAACCTCAGCACACTTTTCAATGTCATTTCTAAGAGCCATGTCATACCCCATAAGGGAGGGTGAGGCTTGAAGGATCTTCTGTGTGCCAAGGCAAATTTAGTAATTTGTCTGGCAGTCTCCACCAGAGTGGGGAAGAGGGTTTAGGGTCTCATGAGGCCCAAGGGAAGGAGGAGGATATGCCATGAGCTCCTTTCACAATTAAAACTAAGAAAAAATCTTGGAGGAAGAACAGCTATTTTATAATGGAGGACAGAAGGCAGGAACGTATTTACGTGGTGATAAAGCTGGAGATAATAGAGCCAGTTGTATGTATTAAGGGTTATTTCTCTGTGAAAGAGACCTCTCTCAACTTCATTAGATCCCTGCCCACATAGTGGGTGGGAAGTAGGAGGGGAGGCATTTCTGTCTTGCAGGATATTCTATCTCCAGATACTCTATTACTTGATCTGTGAATGTGGGCTAGAGGAAAAGACCCATACGGAGTTCTTTCAAAATTCTATTTTATAAAATGAGATTTCCTTGCATCTCATTTCCCTTGGTCTCTACAAACTATTGTTACTTTTTTAGATATGCATTCTGTCCCACTGGTGTGGATTCCACCGGCCCAGGGCCCCTTTTGTCACTCTCACTGTCACTAAGATGGGAGCCCCCAAGTGATGGGAGGTGAACTGTCTCTGACTATGTCACCTGTAAGGACATCTGTCACTGATGCCTCTATTCGTATCCCATAAATGCTGCTCCCTCCCATCTTCATATTGGCAACAAGTTCAAGTGTTCGAGAAAGGCCTTGTTGAATGCCTTTATGTTCTTGTAGCAGATCCAGCTGAAACTGTACCTTAGATTATTCCTCTTGTTTATAAGAAAAATACCCAAAGGTTGAAACTTGATGTCCATAGATAGAGAATATAATTTCTTTTGGAATTTAGTACATTATTTGTCTCCATTGGCTATGCATTGAGAGTCTTTAACGGACAGTCTTTAGTAGCCTTCACATTCATCGGGAGGGTTGATTGATAGTCATCTTTGCACCCAGACCCCTATCCATGCCACAGGAACTTATGGAGGACACTGTGCAGGAGATACGATAACCCTTGTCTGAAGGCAGTATGCACAGCTAGGAAAGATAACTAAAGAGACTATTTCTTTTTGAGAGATCTATATCATCTCAACAGAAGGCCCCAGTAATTCTGCTGTACTCAGACTGAAAACTATTGCTAACAGACATACTTCAGACAGATTTCATAATCACCAGACTTGTGTGGTACAAATGGTTATGGTGAGCTTCTGAGGCTCCCAAGATACCACTAAAACTGTCAGACTTAAATAGCACTGGAGTTTTGAAGTGAGAATTAAAAAGTATGATTCAGTTTACTATGTAAAGTTGCTACCAGAAAATACTCCTTTGGTGTTCCAAATCGAATAGTTGTGTGGCCAGCTGTGGTTCTCTCGAAAGAAACTCCCCAATCCCATGCTGCGTGATTGTTTGAGGTTTCTGGAGGGTATTGAATAACATGGTGTATGTGTCCTCATGGATGACATTATCACATGATTATATTTTTTCCCGTATAAAACAGTGAATGTAATGAAAGAAGGCATCGCTTTTTAAAAGATTTATTTGTTTATTTTAGAGTAAGAGAGAGCATGGGGGGAGGAGAGAAAGAGCACGTATGGGGGGAAGAGAGGCAGAGGGCGAGGGAAAGACAGAGTCTCAAGCAGACTCCATGCTGCGTGTGGAATCTGACACAGGGCTCAATCTAACGACCCTGAGATCATGACCTGTGCTGAAACCAAGATGGTTGCTCAACCCATGGTTCCAGACCCAGGCACCCTGAAGACATCACTTTTGAATGTTAACATTGCTGGAAGTGAGTTTAATTGACAGTGTCCATTTACAGTGCTATTCTGAGACTTTACCCAAAAGATTGAGGTAAAATCGTAGAGAATTATACTTCCTTGAGAGCTTTCCTTTTAAGTACTGTTCACTGGAGTCAATTTATCCCATTACACATTGGGTACTGAGGAAAAGAAACATTTCCTGTTGCTCGGGCAATGTTTCTTCCAGAACAAGGTTAGTCCATTTTGACCCAGTGTACTTGAGAGGTAAATAGCTGTAGGTTGTGAAGATACCTGTTCCTTTTTCTGTCCAGGAGGCCTGAAGGTTTTTGTTTTTTGGTTTTTTTTTTTAATGAACAGAGCTACCCATTTTTTTCTCCAGTTGCAAGACCTGCTTTAAGTAAATGAAACTCACTCTTCCCAATGGAAGACACCTGCTCTGAGAAAGTCTGCACTGTTTTGGGCCTTGGAATGGTTGATTGATGTAGGAGAAAGTGCAACAAATACGGATTTTAGAAAGCAGAATTTGATAGAATCATGCATCTGGTGCTTCTAATAAATATGCAGCCTAGCAGAATTTACAGATACATGCATAATGAACATCAATATAATGTATGAGAGTGGATGTGTTAGAAGCATATGAGAAGATGTGCAACATCATTAGTTATTAGGGAAATGCAAATTAAAACCACAGAGCCAGTGTGATACCTCTGTACATCTACTAGAATGTCTATAATTAAAAAGAAATTCTACCCCTGAAACTAATAGTACACTATATGTTAACTAAGTTGAATTTAAATTAAAAAATTAAAAAAAAAAAGACTGACCATACCAATTATCAGTGAAGATGTGGAGCAACTAGGGCTGTCATCTATTGCTGGTGGGAATATAAAATGGACAATTTGGCAGTTTCTTAAAAAGTGGTATAAACACCTACCATATGATTCAGCCATCAGAGTCTTAAGTATTTACCCCCCACCAAAATTAAAGCCTATGTTCATACAAAAAATTAGTACTGAGATTGCTTATAAAAGCTTTATTTGTAATAGCCCCAGACTGGAAACAATCCAAATGTCCAATGAAAGGATAAGCAAATTGTATTTATTTATTGTATATTTCCATACAATGAAATGCCACTCTGCGAGAAAAGAATTAACTATTCATACATGGAAGACCATGGGTAAGTCTCAAAATAATTATGTTGAGTTACAAAAGTCAAACAGAAAGGTAATAGACTCTTGGGAATTAAAATAGTAACAGTGGGTCTATAGAAAGGAGAGGAAGAATTTTAGTGTTACTTCAAAGATAGATTTGGTGAGGTTTGATTAGGGTATGATGACTCCAGGGGACATAGACTCTGAGGACTTTGTGTAGTTGGGGTTTCTCTATATGGTTAGTCACCTATTTAGCGGTAAGGATGGACCATCCATGCATCAGAAATGAACAGATAATTTTTTAGGACTTCGAAACCATAGTAAGGGCTCGATAAATTGGCTGTATTCTTCCTCCCCCTCTTCGTCCTCCTCCTCTCCTCCTTCTCTTTCTTCTTTTCTTTTTCCTCCTCGCCCTCTTCACCTTCTCCTCTTGCTTAGTGTTGTTGTTATTATTATCATTAGGCATCTGCCATAGTGTAAGTGATGATTAGGAAAAACTTTAATCTCCCATTAAAGCCTTACTTATCAGAAATAATTATAACGTCCCCTTTATTCCTCTGACTTATTCTCCCCCAAGTTATTTATTTACACATGCTGTTTCATTAGCCTTTTTTGTTTTAACACAGTGTGGGAAAAAAAAAGAACATAGCTTAATGATGAAGCAAAGAAATAGAAATTTAGTGACTTTGGTACTTGCCTGTGCTCTAATTCCTGTTTGGTTTAAGGCAAATAGTTTAAATTTCCTGTACCTGAATACCTGTGACTGAATCAGAAATGACATATAGTAATCACATAGAGCTATTAGAGATGTCTAAGTAAAAAAAATATCTACGATAATAAGTTATAACTAAGTATAGAACTTTTTAGAAAGCTAAGTGGGTTGTGTAAGTTAGTATATTTCTATAGATGTGATACTCATGCACCAAGAAGCTTACTTCTACATTAATGTTCATTGACACACTAGGTTTAAAAAGAGTTACTTGACTTTCCTCTCAAGTGTGCTTCCATTACGTATCATACCATGTAATAGGAAATAGACCTCACGAGTTCAAATGCCTGCTTGCATTCATTTCACTAGTAATGACGACTTTTCATTTTAAGTCAGCAGGGTTTTCTTGTCTTGTTTTAGGCTTTGTCGATTTGAGCCTCCACGATCAGGTCCACCTTCTGGAATGTGCCTGGCTGGAGATCCTGATGATTGGACTTGTCTGGCGCTCCATGGAGCATCCCGGGAAGCTCCTGTTTGCTCCTAACTTGCTCCTGGACAGGTAAGTGACCTGACTATAGCTTGGGGGAAGCGCATCCTTTATAGTCAGCAATTTAGTCCTAAAACTCTTTAATTTGGTGCTCTGTGAAGTGCCCAAGAACTTTATGAGATATGTTTACTTTACAAAGGGGTGAATGTGGGAGATGTAGTCTAGTGAATTTTACAGAAAGCTAAGGGCAACTTTCTTCTGGATGATGCTAGACATCAATAATAGAGCATCCTCAGAGGAGTTTGTTGTTTTGAATATACACATACATAATTTGCGTATTATATATACGTATACATATAAAATGTATGTTTGTGTATATATATACACATATGCATGCATGTTTATTTGCATGTTTGTATGTATATATATACACATATTATGTACATATGTATGTATGTGTGTGTGTGTGTATGTATACAGACCTATATAATTGTGGACTCTAATTTTCTAACTCCACCTTTATCTTGTGTTACATATATTTTAAAAAATGAATAACCTCCCTTTAATTAAGGTCTCTTTTGGCCCACATACACCCAAACCAGAATAGCCTCTTCCTTTCCTCCTGCAATTTTCCTATCGGTTAAAGGAGGAAATTTGACCAGCATTCTGAAGGCTACTCCCAATTCTATGAATTCATAAAAGTTACTCGTTCATTTTCAAAAGAGAAGATTTCAGTTTTGAAATGTGCTACCTTATTTAATGTATTCTGTTTGGGTTGACACTTTACATACGTGATGTCCTTTGAACATCACAGCATGTCTGGGGAGCCTACCATTCCCACTCGGCCAGAAAGAAGCTGTTGCAGAGCCATTCTGCTACTCGCAGACAGCATCCAGCTAGCCAGTGGGGGAGCCTAGATTGGAATTCAAGCTCTGCCTGGCTCAACACTCATACTGCCTCTGTCCTGTGCACATGTTCTTCATACTCTTTCTTGGTCAGTGATGCCTCTTTTGGTTTCCAGGCATACCTAGTATTTGTGAACCACATAACACTTTGAATGGGAAAAGACCATCTTCTAGCTGTTTCTCGCAAACTTCCTTTGCCTCTGCTCAGCAATCTAGGGCTAAATGCCAGGTTGCCTGTGATGCGTCCTTCCACATTCCTCCACTTTGGAGTGCCCCACTACCTCCCCATCTCCTGTCCTTTTCCAGGCTTCCCCACCCCTGGCAAGCCCCTTGGAGCAGAGTCACAGCAGAATTTAAGTACTGGAGAACTGTACAAGTGTTGGTTACTGTGTTGTCATTTTGTATTAGCTAGCTTTTGAAAAACAGTGAGGATACTGTTCAAGAAACAGATTTTGCTGTTTGTGGAATAGATTCCCATATTAGTGTTTGTCAGAATTTTCGAGGATGGCCACTAGTCTTGTTCTTTAGAACTGCGCTCACGCTGTATTCTGTGTCTTCTGGAAGTTGTCTCTACTGTTCTCTTTCTCTCCTCTCCCTTCCCCTCTTTCTCTGCTCTTGCTGTTTTCCCCCTTCCACACCTCTTCTTTGTTTTCCTTTGTTTCTTCCTTCTTATACCTCTTCCTCCTCCTGTGGTTCTGTGACCAAGTTATAACAAATTAGCAGACCACATACAATGCTTCCCTGCTACAGACTGGAATGTGTCTTCGATGCTTAATTTTTTGGATGTTCATTCGTAACTGAGCTTCTCCATGATCCCCCATTTCATTCCCTTGTGGATACACACTTTCTGCAAACAGTTATCATGTCATTGCATTTTAAATATAAAAGGGTCTGCGGTACCTGGCTGGCTCAGTCAGTAGAATGTATAACTCTTGATCTTGGGGATATGAATTCTGATCCCATGTTGGGGATAGAGTTTACTTTTAAAAAATGTGAAATGATTTGTGACATTAACCCCACCCCAAAGAACTCATTTTGCTAATGAGGTATTGATATTGCCTAGGATTTTGTCAGCCACCTGCTTGTCTTTCTTTTCCACACACTTTCATTGTAGGGAACATTCTCTCAAGTCTCTTACTGCAGCGTGAATGAGAGAAAATTCTCATCTGCCTCTGTTCCTACTTTCTTCAACTCGGGTTTGAAGATCTCATTTCCTCTAGACCAGGATTTCCCAACTTCTGCACTACTGACATTTTTAGCATGTTCATTCTTTCTTGTGGTGACTGTTCAATACATTTTAGAATGTTCACCAGGGCCTTGAACTCTACATACTAGAGGCTCATAACACCCCTCCTCCCCAGTGATAACAACCCCAAATGTCTCTAGACATTTCTAAACATGCCCAGTGTGTGGCAGGAGGGGAAAATTGCAAAATTGACCATGGTTAAGAACGACTCTTCTAGACTTTTCTACTTCAGTGCCCTATAAGCTCTTCAGACTCACCATATCTCTCACTTGAATATATTATCTTCCTTATCCGTTTTGTTCCTTTTCTTTATTCTCAGTGTTTGTGACATCAACATTCACCTGGACACTGAAACTATAAGGTTTAAGTTATTCATGGATCCCACACCCCCCACCCACCAGGTTATCCAGCTGTTGAGTCATTTCTGAACTGCTTCTGAAATCCATAACTCTCCATGGTGTCCATCCCTCTGCTTCCATGTGCCCTCTGCACAGGTCCTCACTGTCCCTTCTCCAGACCATTGCCTCTCCACTACAGTCTGTCTCTCTCGGCCACCAACCCTCTTTCCTTCAGTCTGGCCCCACAGTGTTGCCCCCCCACCCCAATTTCTTTCTAAGGCACAGTTGTGATCCTGACGCTTCCTGACTCAGCTTCAATTGGCTCTTTCTGTTCCTTAGAAGAAACTGTTTAGACTTCTTATCTTAATAATTATGACTCTCTCAACACAAACATCTGCAGATCCAGTCAAATGCTGTAAATGAGGAAGGCCAGTAGGTGTGAGTCCAAAAGGCAGTGCCGAGAATTAGGTGAAGTTGGTGAGATCTGGTCCAGGCTAAAAACACCTGGGTGCTGAATTCAGCCCGAGGGGCATAAACGTAATTACACACTTCAAGTTTTTCTGAAAGGTTCTCTGCCTTTAGGATTCCTTGTCAGCAACTTCACCATTTTTTATGATTCATTTCAGATGTACTCTTCCATTAAACCCTTCTTCACACTCTCCCCTCTGGAGGTGAAGGGGGCCTTTCCTCGGTCTCAGTTCTCGTGTGTGATCTGCTTTCAGTCTCCTTCCACCATGCAAACATTGTGATTGTGTGTCTTCTCCTCCTCACCTGCTCGCAAACTTCTTGTGGGCAGGAACCAGAGCTTGTTCATCCTTTGTTACCTCCAGTGCACAAAGTCTTCTATGATTCCCAGTAAGTGCTTGTTAATCTCACTGTTAGTCACCTGAGCGACTCGTGGCCATCAGTAGAATCCACATCCTCTCATGGTCATTTCAGCTATTCTTGTCATCGAACTTACTCACTTCTTAATTCATTGCTACTCCTCAATTCCTGGCTTGGTCCCTTAAAGACCTTGCAGAGACTAAAATCCGTCTGTTTTGAAAGGATTTTTAAAATGCATTTGGCTTAGACTTACACTGCTTCTACTCCATTGACCTGTTCTGCATCTTCTGAATTCCAAACAAGGATAAGCTGCTTCTTATTTTTTCCCATAACTAGAGCCACTATCAAGTAGACTCCTCAAGATCTTAATGCATTTAAGGACGCTCAGGCACATGTTCGTAATTAGAAAGGTATATAAGTAAGTGTACATTATATAAATAATAGAAAACATAAAAAATAAAATTTGATTTATAATATAAAATTGTCTATACTCTTTTCTAATTAACATGCACCCAAATTTTAGGAAATTTCAATATTATTGAATTACCCTTTCTATTGGAGGGACGACTCCCTTTGATGGCATCAATCGATGCATAAACAGTAAAAATATGTGATTGGCGGCCCGTTTGAAGTTCCATCTACCTGCAAGATGGTTTTGAAGATTTTATATATTTATTTGACACAGAGAGAGAGAGAGATCACAAGTAGGCTGAGAGGCAGGCAGAGAGAGAGAGGAGGAAGCAGGCTCCCTGCCAAGCAGGGAGCCCGATGCGGGCCTCGATCCCAGGACCCTGAGATCATAACCTGAGCTAAAGGCAGAGGCTTTAACCCACTGAGCCCCCCAGGCACCCTGCAAGTTGGTTTTGAGTGATAGCTGAGAACAACTGTTTATGTTTCTACCTCGCAGGCTCCTAACCCTTTCGATTACATCCAGCTCTCTGATTAGCATCAATCGCTCTGCCTTCCTTGTTGCTCTTTTCCCATCCAAGTGTACACAGTAAACTTGGTTTATAACGAACCGTAGAAAACCCTAAGTTTCAAAGCTTTATGGAGAGCTGGTAAGCATGAAATGAATGTTAGCTTCCACCTCTTAATTTTAGCTCAGGCTTTGTGACACAACCTTTGAAAAGTCAGCCACCTCCATAGGCTGTTTACCACTGCATAGAAACAGGGAAAAGGGAAAGCCGGAGTCCCACACAGTCCCGTCACCCACGGAGTACCAACGCTGCTACCTGGAGATGGGGCTTAGCTGCGATTGATTACAGTGATGTCCCGTTCTCTGAAACCTCGTGCCTTGCAAGGCCATCAGGAGGATAAAATGTGTCCCAGTCATGCCTTGTAATCACTCAGAGGTTAGTCCTGGCACATGGGGTTTAGTGATTACAGGAATATAAAAACCTGCTGGGTTGGTATCCCACGTTTGTGAACGGAGGACATATTTCCTATCTTGAGTCTATTTAAGAAGAGTTATTGCCTGATTTACTCCCTGATGACAACCCATGATATCTTGATACTGGTAGTTCAGAGCTTTCCTGGTAGTCATATGCTCGGAGGCTAATTTTACCCTTGGCGTGCTTAGCCTGCCCACACTTTCCAGTTCTTGCCCGTGTCCTGCAGCAATGAGTTCCAAGCACTTAGTGCAGTCATCTCTTCCTGCGAAAACCGAGAAATAAAGGTTATTATAAGGTATAAATAAAGAACCCCGTAATTTCTCGTGCTGTGTGTGTGTGTGTTTTACAAGAGGAAAGTTAAAGATAATAAGAACGCCTGTGAAAGTAATCAGGAAATGGAGAGAACTATTTTCCATTCTAGCACCTAATCCTCTGGTGTGTTTTGGCACCAGAAAACACAAAATATGTCCTCTGTGTCAACTAGGAATGCGTCTCTTCGTTTAGTCCTGCTTGAGTGCCCGTGTTGGAAAAATATAGACCGAGAACAGAGGCAAAAATGTTCAACATATATTATTCCTGGGGTTCCTTTGTTCTTGCAGGAGTGCAGTTCCCTATTGCTGGAAGGCAGAGATAATGTTAGAGGAAACAATGTAAATTGCGTGTTCAGTAAGATTATCCAGTTTCCAAGGGATGGTCTAATTCTGTTTTGCTGGCGCCATCAGCGCTAACAAATTCTGAGAAATATTTGCGGATTTCTCAGTGAAGCCAAAGCACTCTGTTTCGAATCCTACTCGCTCTCAGAGAAACAAATATTCATCCATTTGAAAAGCAGGGCCTAATTTGACAAGCAGAATATTCCCTTCACCCAGCATCTGGCCAGAGGGTTGTTCCTCTAGCTCTTTCCCCTGCTCCCTCATCAGGAGGCTCTCCCTGTAGGAAATAGTATCGAACAGCAGAAAGTTCTACTTGTAGGCATTGACTAGGAATGAGTTCTCTTCCTTAAGAGAAAAACAGGTTGCTGCACCAGAGAAAACATTTGGCCTCTTCTACTAAATAGCAGACTGTTTCCAGATGATACATTCTTTTTAAATGGAAAAGAAAAAGTCATTTTCTAGAAGCAAAAACTTTCCTCAGTTTAGCTTGTTTATTGTAAATATTTCAGAAAAAAAACATGTAAATAAAAACATGCAACTAAAACAGTGCTTCCAGCAATACTTTTATTGGCTTTTTTTAAAAATTAAGCTTTTTTTCCCCTCCCTGTGTAAAACTTGATGTACATTCTTTGCAGATTCTTTATTTGGAAGAGTAAAAAAAAAAATAAAGTTCTGAAATAAGTTGATGGATTCAGAATGTAGTCTGTCCAAAGGTTTCTCAGGTATGAAGAGAGGGCCCTCTCTATATATGCCCTTTGCAGATTTCTTCTCTCTCAATTCTTCTCAAGAGGAATAAGCTTGTAAAAAATGCATGCCACCTGGAAGGAGGGCATTAGAGTAGCTGGGAAGCAGGTGCAGTGGGAGGCGTGGGGGACGAATGCTCCACCCATCAGAAAAGTCAGTCCTGGACTGGAGACAGTTTTCCTCACTCCGGGAGTTCTGCTGGATTCCCTCTATAACTTTCCAGGTGTGCTTTGGTTTGCATAACTGTTTGCTTCATTCATACATCAAGAAATGTGTTCATAACCGTTTTGTCACTCTATAGAATTGGATAAAAAAAAGAAAAAAGAAGGCAACATTTATTTAACTTCTTCAATGAGTGCAGTACTGAGGTGGGTTTTCTTCTGTGCTATATCTCATTAATTGTATGAGAATACAGGTAAAAAGATTTATATTCTGAGGCTGGATCCATTGATTCTTTCCAGTTCTGAGTCCTTAATTACTCAACAGCAGATGCCAATGGACTGATTTGTCAAAGTCTTTGATTTAGCATTCTCAAAAGTCCTGGGAATATGACCTTGTAAATGGTACCGAAGAAAAATTGAGGCCAAAAAAAGGGGGTGGGGGAAGAAATTAGCAACCTGCCATTATTACTGCTTACCTGGGATTGAAAATGAATCAAAATATTTATTGGACTAAAAACCAGTTGCATTATACACTTTAAATGGGGTAATTATATGATGTGTGAATTTTATCTCATGGAAGATATTAAACACACACACACACACACACATACTGAAATTTCAGGAAAAGTCACCTTGACCATCAAGTCATGGAAGCATTTGTAGGGGTTCTATTGAAAAAGGCAAAAAAAACTAAACACGGAAGCCAAGTTTTCTCCTTAAAAACAAAAACAACTAAGTAGCACTATATTATAAATCTTGCTAAGCAAGTTCTTTAATTTCTCAAGAGGAATAAGCCTGTAAACAGTAAGGATCCACTCGATGTAAAATTGATCCTGAGGAGAAGGCAGAATTCCAACCCAAGAATTAATCCTGTATATGCAGGAGGATAATTTGACTTCTTATATTTTTATATACCACATTATTTTTTATTTACCACTTACTATTAACAATTAAATGTCAGCTTAATGGACTTATATATAATCAAAATATTACTTTTGACAGTTTAATTTCAAAATATCTTATTATTTAAGGCATACATACTACATAGGGATGATCAAGTAATCCCTTTCAGATCTGCTTTCATCGTGGTTACCTCTCCATAGTTGGCATCAGAAATTTCTATTCCCATTCATTTTAATGAGTCACATTAAAATCCAGTGATAGAGAAAGATGACCAACTTCAAGTCCATGTGAGTTAGGATTCAGAGTAAGTCAACTCAAAAAATATTATGGAGAACCACCATGTCTCTGGGGTTCTGCATGATACTGGAGGATATGGAAAAAAATGTGTAAAAAGCAGACCTGTCCTCAGGGAATTTACTGTCTACTAGTAGAGTAATATCGTTATACAAATGAATGCAAGCAAATGCAAGACCTAAGCAGGTCCCCACCGTACCCCAGTTCATTCATGTCTAGTGTATTTTCCGCCATCAGTTTCTAATGGTTATAGATTCTGAGTAAAAATCAGCCCTTTATTTACACTTGCATTTACATACCAATTCACTCTTGACATTTCCATGCTGGCATAAATATACTTAGTATACATTTATCCTTCCTTTAAATATACTCTAACACAGATAGCTCTAAAGGTGAGAACATTCCATGTGTTGGTCCTTTTGGAGCTGTCAGGAGGGCAGCAAGAGGTTTTGGCAAAGGTTTATCAAGGGTGACGATCACAGATTATGCATCTTTGAAATATTACTTATGTCAAGGTATTAGTACTCCTTGGATATTTTCCTATTGATGACATCTCTTAATTTTATGAGTGCATCAAGGTTTGGCTTCAAGATAAAAGAAATTACTATGTTTGTTTCCATTTCCTGTAATGAGTCAAAATTGTCTTTATTGTTAGTGTCATGGTTATATGACCTTATGATCTATGATTAAGTTCCCTTCTTTTTTTTTTTTTCCTGGTGTTCTTGACTTCTTCTTGTGAGCTCCTAATACAGAGAATAAGGATGATGCTTCTATGGCATTTTAAGTCATTAAATATTCTTACTGATATTTTACCTGGATTCTCATTTCATCAAATGAAAAAGAGATGGAAAAAGCACACCATTGGTATTTTCTTTGGTTTTATACCATAGTAGAGAATCAGTTTCTTAACCTGTTTACATGATTTACCACTCTTCCTTGTCACTGATTCTAAGATCCGTCATGACTTGATCATTGGAAAATAAGATGCAACAAGCATGCTACAATGATAAAGAAAGGTTACTTACTGTATACCCCTGAGAAGGAAAGGGCTTCTCCTGTATCTCCCAGGTTTGGTCAGGATGAGCAGTTGAGGGCCACAGCTGGGTTCCCTTCAGCCTCTGAGGAGACCAGAGGAGCCTCCTCCTCCTCCTCCTCTGAGGAGACCAGCCTGAGCAAACCCTCTCTTCAGCGTGGGTGTGGCATAGACTGCCGGGATGCAGAAGGTTTCAAGATCTGTGGTCTTGGCCCTTGAAGGGATGGCGGTGCTCTAGACAGCAGTTAGGAAGACAGGGGAAAGTGTAGGTATTGGGGACATCTGAGGAGTTTGTCTTTCTACATGTTGAGTGTAAGGTATAGAGAAGATATACTGAAGGTCATGTTCAGCAGGAAGTTGGATGTCAGAGGAGAGATGGAGATTAAAGATTCACATCATCTCCATAGTTAAAAGGTGGGATCAATATGATAAGCAGACAAGACAGTGGAGGAGGAGATATCTGAAGGGCTGAGGAAAGACCTCCTAAAAGGCTGACCTTTAGGAGTTGTAAGCAGAAGAGAACTCCAGCCTGCCAGCCTGGGGCTAAGGCAGAATTACTTGAAACAGAAGCACTGTCTCTGATTCCAAGGGAGGGATAGCTTTCCAAGGGAGAAGGATGGTGAAATATGCTAAATACTACAGAGAGGTATGTAGGAGCAAGAGGAAGGGACTAAGCATTTGTTAATTAGGGATCACAGTTGTCCCTAAGGAGGACATTTTTACGAAAGAGGTAGGAAAACAACAGCAACAACAACAACCAGAGCGTCGATTTGTTAAAGGAAAGTATAATGTATAAAAGAGAACACGGGCAGGAAAAATTAGCGGGAGGAAATGTAAACTAGCTTTTTGAAATGTTTGGTGGTAAAAAGCCACGGAGCTCTGGTTGCTGATAGTGGCAGGATCAAGGGGAGCTGCTGTCCTAGCTCCATCTGGTAATATCCTATGAGAATTTTTTTCCTGGCATTATGAGCTAGTGGAGTTTTATTTATTCAGTGTGTGTCAATCAGTTGATTGGTTATTTTATTTCTTATTAAATTCAATTAGCCAAAAAAAACAAAAAATAAAATAAATTCAATTAGCCAACCTATAGTACATCATTAGTTCTTGATGTAGTATTCAGTGATTCATTAGTTGTGTATAACACCCAGTGTCCATCAGATCACGTGACCTCCTTAATGCCCGATCAGTTGATTTATTATCCTTTTTGGTGCTTCAGTTGTCCCATCTGTGGCTAATAGAGTTCCTTCATGTGACATCTGTGTCATTTTGGCATACATCATTCATCCTTGGTACCTCCTTGAACATGTCCCAACCTTGTATTGTAAATTTTCAGCCCCAGAGATGGATCCAACCATTTCTACAAGGAGCACTTATTTGTTTCAGAGAAATTGGTATTTAGAACTCAATCTTGGTACTTGGTGTGTTCACTGCTTTTGAGCTCCTATTGCCTCTAGGCTTTTCAATGGGTAAAATTAGTATATAAGCACCTTTGGAACTATATGTATATTCATATCCCCTTTGTATCTGAAAATAATCATTGTATATAATATTCTGCATATTGCTTTGGTGGTTACAACATGTATGTGTATAAAGAGCTTCCTTGTTCCTTTTCATGACTATTTTATATTCCACTGTGTGGAATCCCCTATGGATGGGCATGTAGGTTCTTTCCAGTCTTATGTTATAAACGACAAAAAAATGCCAAAATAGATAACTTGGTGATTAAGTCATTTTGTACTTTTTGCAGTCTGTCTTTGTGATAGATTCCTTCAAGTGGGATTACTGAGTCAAAAGATACATGCGTACACATCCCCGGTCATCAAAGAAATGCAAATCAAAACTGTAATGCAGTTTCACCTCCCACCTGTCAGAATGGCTGAAATCAACAACACAAGAAATAAGTGTTGGTGAGCATGTGGAGAAAGGGGAACACTTGTGCACTGTTGGTGGAAATGCAAATTGGCATAGCCATTGTGGCGAAAGCATAGAGGTTCCTCAAAGAATTAAAAATAGAACTACCCTGTGATCCACATAATTACTACTGGGTAATTACCCCCCAAAGTACAAAAACAATATTTCAAAGGGGTACATGTACCCCTGTGTTCATTGCAGCATTATTTACAATAGCCAAACTGTGGAAGCAGTCCAAGTGTCCATCAATAGATGAATGGATAGAGAAGATGTGGTATATATCTATATGCAGTGGAATATTATTCAGCCTTAAAAACAGAATGAAATCTTGCCATTTGCAACAATGAGGATAGAGCTAGAATGTATAATGCTAATAAGCAAAATATGTCAGTCAGAGAAAGATGAATACCATATGATCTCACTCATGCGAAATTTAAGAAATAAAACAAAAGAGAGAGAGACAAATCAAACAGACACTTCATTATAGAGAACAACCCAATCATTGCCAGTGTTGCTGGGTGGGGGGTGGAGGAAATTGGGGATGGGGTTTAAAGAGTACACCTACTGTGATGAAATAGTATAAAATAAATGATAGAAAAAATACATGCATACATAATTTTGCTAGATATTGGAAAATTTATTTACTACCTATAACACATTGTGTCATTGTGCTTTTCCACCAGCCATGTATAAGAGGGCTTGTTTTTCCACAGCTTCTCTAATAGAATATGTTGTCAAACTTTTGGATTTTTGCCAATGTGATAGGTAAGAAGTATCTCAGGGTGGGTTTAAGTACATTTCCTTTTATTTTTGAATGAAATCAAGCATCTTATTTATGCTTAAGGGCTCTTTCATTTATGCTTTGGTGAACTGTACATTCATCTTTTTGTCAATTTTTGCATCAGCTTGTCTTTTTCTATTCCTGATTTTTAGGAACTGTATGTATGTTAGAGATTAGCTTTTCTCAGTATAGGTTGCCAATATCTCTTCTCAGTTGCTCATTTACATTTCAACTGTTTTTGGAGGATTTTGCTGTGCAAAATGTTTTGTAAGTCAAGTTTGATAGCAAAAATATATTAATTTTCACATTATTGGAATGGTTTTCCTGCCCCCAAGTCATAATTATATTCACTTCTGCTTGTTTTTAGTACTTTTTACTCTTATGTTTTGGGTCCATCCATTTGAAATTTATCTTGATATATAGTGTGAAATAAAGATTGATTTTTATATTTTTCCAGGCGGCTTTTCAGTATGCCAGCACCATTTATGAAAAAAATTATTTTCTCGAGTGATTTGAGATATGTCTTTAATTACATGCTCAATTTCTTCATAAACTTAAGTCCTTTTATGAAATTTTACTTATCTTCTAAGGTTTATCTATTTACGAATCAATATCACATAGCTTTATTTATGGCAGCTCCAAATTGGTTATTTCTTAAAATTTATTTTTAAATCAGAGAGAGAGTGAACACAAGTGCGGGGAGCGGCAGGCAGAAGGAGAAGCAGGTGGCAGGCAGAAGGAGAACCAGGCTCCCCATTGAGCAAGGAGCCCAATGTGGGACTGGATCCTATGACCCTAGGATCATGACCTGAGTGGAAGGCAGCCACTTAATTGGCAGAGCCATCCAGGCGTCCCCAAATTGGGTTTTAATTCTGGTCAGTCTCTATCTCCAATGCTGCCTGCTGATTTCTCAGGGGTTTACAGGTGATTCTTCCTGGTTTCCTTTTACAGGTGATCTTTAATATTAACTTGTCTAACTCCATAAGAAAAATAGTTGGTAATTTTATTAAGATTATGTTACAGATTGGTTTAAGGAGTATTAATGTCTTCATGATGTTGAATCTTCCCATTTAAGAATAAGGTGTGCCTCTTCATTTGTTCAGATTATTTTCATGTGTCTTTCAGAAGTGCTTTCAAGTATCCTTATATAGATTTTGTACATATATTTTAAGATTATGCTGAGCTATTATATATATGTTAATGTAAATAAATGTACATATGTTTACACATAAGTAGATAATTGATATTTACATGTTATTTTTGTACACTACTACTTTACTGAATTCACTTATTGTTTAGACTAGTTGTTCCATTAATTTCCATAGGCTTTCCTAATATGTAATCATATCATCTGCAAATAGATTGTTTTACCTCTTTCTTTCTATCCCTAAGAATTGAAGTGTTTTTTCTTATCTAGTTGTATTGAATAATAACTCTAATACCTCATTAAAATAGTGCCAAAGTAAAAATAATTTCCTTGTTCCTATACATTCATATTACAAGAGTTTATATTTTAAAAAAAATATTTTATTTATTTATTCATGAGAGACAGAGAGAGAGAGGGAGGCAGAGGCAGAGGGAGAAGCAGGCTCCCCATGGAGCAGGGACCCTGATGCAGAACTCGATCCCAGGACTCTGGGATCATGACCTGAGCTGAAGGCAGACTCTTAATCGAGTGAGCCACCCAGGTGTCCCAACAAGAGTTTCTATGGATTTCTGTGTTACTCGGTGTTTTTTATTAGGAATGAAGGTTATTGTTTTTGCATTAAAATTCTTAAGAAAGTTTGGTATGAAATTTTTTCTTTCAGTAGTCTTTACTAGTTTTTGTTATCAGTGTTACACATGCCCCATAAAAGGAGTCTGGAAGTTTTCTATGCTCTGAAAAGTTTAAGTAACATTGAGATTATTTGATTTTTTAAATCTTCAAATTTTGGTAGAATTCTCTTTAAAAACCTTCTGGACCTGGTGGCTCTCTCAGAGAAGAACTCTCTGGGAACTTTAATTCTGTAGTAATTCATCTCTTTAGACTTTTCATCTCTTCTGGAGTCAATTTTGCTGTATAAATCCAATAAAGTTATTTATTTTTTCTAGATTTTAAAATTTATTGCATTGGATTGGATAAAGTTTCTGATGATTTTTAAAAATTTTCCTCTGGCTTGATGGTTCCTTCCCCCTTGTAATTTATTTTGTGTATTTATCCTTCTTTTGGAAAAGTTAGGTCAGCTAGTGGTTTCTGTATTTTGTCAGTTCTTTTCCCCAAAAGACTAGCTTAAATTTTTTTTTAATTAGTTCTACTGGTTTTCTACTTTCTAACTCATCATTATATTTTTGGCTTTATTAAGTTCTTCCTTTTGCTTTCATTCAGTTGACTTTGTAGTTCTTTCTCTAGCTTTTTGAATTGATTTTAAAATCATTTCTTTTCATATAATATAGGTGGTTAATACAAAGAATTTTCTCAAAAGTCTTCCTTGGTTATGTCCCATAGATTCTGATGTATCTTTCTTTTATTATCCTTAGAATATCCTTATCTATCTATCCTATCTAACCTTAGAATATTATCCTTAGAATAAGGATAATAAATAAGAAAATTTATCTTATTTATTATCCCATATTCGGCAACTTCATATTTTATTTTCCCTTTTATTCAAGAGTTGTTCAATAAATGATTTAATTTCCAAAGTATTTTTTGTTTTTTGTTCTGTTTTGTTTTGTTATTAATAAACTTTTTTTTTTTTTGCTTTGGGATCGAAGAATACTGCTTATATTATTTCAGTTATTTTTGGAACTTATTAAGCTTTTCTTTGTAACCTAATGTAAGTTCAGTTTTTTGGTTTTTTTGGGAGGGGTCTTCCGGTAAAAACTGGAAAACCTGCTAGACAAATTCTAAAAGAGCTGTAACACTAAGTTCAGTTTTTCTAAATGTTCCATATACACTTGTTATGAAATTTTATGTATTCTTATTAAGGTAGAAGGTAAAATATCTGCCTTTGTATATTTATCTTTATATAGTCTGTAATTTCTCCTTAATGGAAATCTATGACCTGTTATCTAATGCATATATGCTTATATTTGCTTTAGCTCTATTGCCCATTGTAGATTTTTGTGTTGCAAAGTTTTTTTTTCACTTTACCTCTTCTTTGGATTGAATTTTACCATCTAATATCAAGATCATGACCCCTGGTTTCTTTTTATTTTCATTTAATATACTTTTCTCATTCTTTATTTTTCATATCTGGATATATTTGCTGTAGGTCTCTATTTTATATAGTCTATAATTGGATTTTACTTTACTAGCTAATCTGGGAATATTTTCTAATAGGTGAGTAAAGCCAACTTGCATTTATTGATATAAACTTTATGTTTGATTCAATTCTGTTATTTTGTATTTCCCACATATTAAATGGCCTCTTTGCTATTTTTATTTGTCCATTTTCTTTTGTTGTTAGGTCTTCTGTATTTTTGTTTTGGTTGTTAGATTTTATATATTTAGTCAGTTCTTCCTTTAGAAACCGTATATTTCCTACCATGCGTAGTAGTAAAGTTAGCTGGAAACTTAACATCCTCAACTACCCTGGAGTTTTAGCCACTAGGGTTATTTTTGTGTTAGACTTTGCAGTGTTAGGTGTACTTAAGCTTCTACTACTTGATTCATTAGAGACAAATATCAATTTATTCAGTCAATACCTATGAGGTAATCATTAGCTAATAATTTCTATGACTCTTCCATTCCCATCTTATTTTTATCACTTGTATTTTTATACATGATTAGAGCTTGTAATACTTAGATGCTCTTTTTTTATAGTACCTAACCCCAATTTTTAGTGTTAACTTAAACATATTTAATATCCACCCTCAGACCATATGCTAATGATTTTCTAATCTTTTGGGGGGTTTTTTTTGGTTGTCTGCAGCTTCATTTATCAGGAGAGTTTCATGAGGATGCTTTTTTAAGTTTTAAAATGTTTATAATTGTGTTAAAATGTTTATAAATGTTCTTTATATGGAAAGGTTGGCTATATACAAAGTCTTTGCCTCACATTTTTTCCTCAAGTATTTTTAAATGATTGCTCCATTGTTTTCTAGTATGAAATGTTGCTGGCAAGAAGTTGGCTGGTAGTCTGATTTTCTTTTCCTTATTAGTAATTTGGACTCAGTCTGAATGCTACAGGGTTTTTGTTTGTTTTTGTTTTCGTTTTTCCCCGTGGACTTAAAAATTTTAGTAATCTTATTAAGCTGTGTCTCTTTGCTGATCATTTTAGGTCAGTTTTCCCCACACACAAAGGATACCCTTTACCTGTGATTTATATTTATGACTTTCTTTTAAATCCTTTTATTCTTTTTCTTTACTCTTTATCTTTGTATCCTTTGTCCCCGACACCATGTTGTCCATAGAGCCTAATTGCTATTATGTCCTGTCTAATTTAGTCTGCTTCTGAATGTTTTTCCTTAATTTTCAGATTTATTTTTAATATGTCTTAGTTCTTATTTTGTTTCTGTTGCCTGGCCATATCATCTCTGCATTTTGTGTTGCCAATATGTGCAACTGTTCAAAGATTTTATCATATTCCTCAGTATTTTTAATTCTGAAATCGGCTGCAGTTTTCATTTACTTTGTGGATAACAGTACCACAAAGAGCTGAACTGTCAAAGCAGCCCCACTGAATCATAGATCTCACTCCCCGCACCAGGTTTTTACTAACAACTAGCAAAGGATACAAGCTAAAGATGGGCCATGCTACTCATTTTCTGTATTTTGTTAGTATCTCTGTAGATAAAAAGTCTATGAGATTAGCTTCCATTCTTTAGCAGCTGCATCCCATAAAATAAAAAATTCCAGGTTTCTATTTATGCTTTTGTTTGTTTTGTTTTTTGTTTTTTGTTGTTGTTATTGTTGGGGTTTTTTTTGGTTTTTGTTTTGTTTTGTTTTTGTTTTTTGCTGTGAGCAATTTAGACAGACTTGATATATCTGGTTTAAAACATTGTTAGATAACAGCTTGTCTTGTTATCTTTCTGATATTAATTCCAGCAGAATGTTTGTAAGATCCAGTTAGTCAACATACAACATACAAAAACTATAAAAAATTATATATACTTTTTTATAGTAGTAACAAAAACTATAGTGTAATTTGGAATAATTTTTTGTAAAGATTTTATTTATTTGAGAGAGGGAGAGAGCACAAGTGGGACAGGACCAGAAGAGGAGGGAGAGGAGAGAGAAAATCTCTCAAAGCAGACTCCACACTCAGTGGAGCTTAAGGCGAGCTTGATCTCACCACCCTGCAGTAATGACCTGACCTGAAACCCAAGAGTCTGGTTCTCAACTGCCTGAGCCACCCAGGTGCCCCTTTTGGAAAAAAATTTAATGAGGACATGGTAGGAGCTCTGTAGACACAATTAGGTACCTCTATTGAAAGACAGGAATATAGAGCATTAAAAAGAAAGCTATGCCATGTTTATAGCTAGCAAGTTTTATTATTGAAAATGTATCAATTCTGTACAAATCCATCTATAAATTCAGTGTATTTCCAAGCAAAAATTCTGGGTTTCTTGTCAGATTTATGTGGTAGAAGTCAAAGACCAAAAATAGCCTAAATTCTTCTGAAAGCTGAGATTAAGATGAGGAAGTTGGGTAAAAAACCATAATAATTAAGTTATAAAGTCATAAAGCTATTATAATTAAGACAATGTGGTATGGCACAGAAATAAGCACACTGACTAATAGAAAAGGGAGTGCAGACACTGACATTTAGGAACAACTGACCTATGGTAAAGGGAACATTGAGATTTGGAAGGAAAAGTGGAACCATTACATTAATTGTCCTAGGACACCTGGTTATCTATGTAGAAAAATAAATAAATAAATCGGACCCTAATTCATAACATGTGAAAAAATTAATTCCAGATGAAGGAAGGACTTAATTGAGAGGCAAAGCTAGAATTTTTATAAGACAGTGTAAGAAAAAATCTATCATGGGGTTGGGCATTATGTCTGAAAACAGAGACAAAAAGTACTCGCTGTAAAAGAAATATTGATAAAGTGGCCCTCTCTGTAATGAACACGTTTTATAAAGAAAATAAAAAGAAGGTAGGTTGTAGAGAAACGGGTATTCATTTTCTATTACTCTTTACAAAACCCACGTGTTGTTAAAATCCTTTTGTTTGGGTTGAAGACGACGTGGACAATATCAGGGAAGAGAGAACAACCTGGACGGCCCCAGCCATCTTCCCTTTGCATCCACCGTCAGCCAGCTAAGTCAGGAACCAGCACCACTTTAAGTTCTCTGAAATGTGAAATGGAAATACTTGTGGAGGGCCCTCACAGATGCATTTAGAGATTGTATGCTCAGGAAAATGGAATTGAAATGTTTTAGTAAGAGTCATGGGTCCAATCCTTGAAATAGATGTTGGTCGAGTTTTCTATAGTATGTAATTACAACACAATGAGACTTAAAAGCATTTCAATAAAGTGTGGGTGGAAGAGAAGCAGGCCACTTCAAGGGCTTCATTAGCTTTCTGCAGACTGGAGCTCTCCAGGCCCTTGGGAGGAACCCTGTTTACCTTGGTTTGGAATCAATTTTAACCATCACTGAGGCCCCGGGGGGTCAGAGAGCAGCACAGAGTCCTTGGGAATACACCGGGTAGGGCAAGAAAGGAGAAAAATGTTTTTCTAAGAGCCCAGAAATGGGCTCAAGTTTTGTTTACCAGTTGTTTCCAGAACAATAGGTTATAGTGCCAACCACTGATGAAATGATAGGATTATACTCCAATCCCTACTTTAGTTTCTTAAAGAAGTTTCTGGTAATGTAGAGTAATGGCAATGGCCCAGTTTAGTGTTATTCTGTTAGACTAAAGGTATAATTTCTGCATGTATTGTGGCCTGAAGCTTTGGAAATATTTAATAAGGGGAGAGAGAGAAAATGAAAGAGAGGGAGATAGCATGAAAACAAATGAACAAGACAAAGGCCAGAATGTTACCCTTTATGGTAAAGACGATGAGAAAGGCACATTCGCCCATAAAGGACACATAGGTCATCTCTCATTTCTTTCCGGAAAATGCCAGTACACATGACTCTGCTTGGAGTAGAACAGGTTCACCTGGCCTTTGAGGTCACATAGACTCTGATGTTAATGAGACTCTGCGGCATTTTCTTAATTTTTATATCAGTTTCTAATAAGCATTCACGAACTATTACCTTTCCCTCTCTTAGACTTCATTGCTTAAAAAAAGCCATAGAGTCAACCCTTCTAGAAAATAAGGGTAGATCTTCAGTGTGATGATAACTCTACAGTATGTATAATCCTCAGGGTTTATAATGTTCTCTCCTGCACAGTCTCTCATTTATCCTTAGAACAGCTCTGTAGGATATTAAGATGACAAAATAATATTCATCTTTCCTCCGGGAAAATGTCATTTAGAGCTGTTAATGTATCTGCTTATGATTGCCAGCCAGTGAGTGGCAGGAATCAAGACACTTCATTCCAATTTCGGGGCTTTTTCACTGCACCGTGAATAAGTGCTATTGATTGTTAATATCAACGTTTTCCTAGACATTAGGAATATAGAGAAAAATAAGATACAGGCCTATCTTCTGAGTGTTTATTTCCTGTTGAGGGGAAAAGGACAGTTGCATGAATATGTAAGGCTTAATATGTCAATAAAAAGTAGGCAAGTACCAAATGAGGGGGAGAGGTAATAAGTGTGTCTGTGGGTATGTCCATTGTCTAGGCCTAATCTCGGGAAAAGGGGCACAGGATGGGTAGATGGTAAGGCACAAGGGTTATTTACTATGGGCCAACGAATGGTTCGCTCTCAGGGCACAGAAAGAAGACAGAAGTTCTATAGCATCTTCAATCTGTGGATCTGGTACTGAATTTCCAAGTCTTAGTCCCAGGATAGGCACCCTGCACTTGATCAGTGAATGTACTTTGGAAACAAGTTGAGAAAGGAGTTGTAGGAATCTTCAAAGTCTTAGCAAAGCAGTAGCTCAACGATCAACCAGGGCCTGGTTCTCCACAGTCATGTTCAGATACGTAAATGTGTATGTGAGGAGGGTCCCAGAGAGGGCTTTTAGGAGAGTTGAGCATTGGAGGAAAGGCACATGGACATGAGCCCAGCTGGAGAAGGGGATGGTTGTGGAGGGGCTGTTCTGTGGATGTCTGAGAGCCCAGGCTCTGGGGCCAGACTGCAGATTGGCCTCCAACGACCTGTGACTTGGGCAGTCATTTAACTTCTCTGTGCTTCATTTTTCTTTTTCTGTAATCATAGTATCTTTTTCATGGAGCTTGGTGAGGATTCAGTGAGTGGATGTCAGTGCTTGGACCATGCTTATTAGTGCACAGTAAGAAGAGAATAAATGTTAGCTTTTACTGTGATTCTGTCATTATTGTTAGGCTTGGTAGTGGAGCTAAATTGCATCGTGGTCTAATCTATGAGATTTTGTTGGTACTAAGATAAGACTAACAGTACCTTAAGAAGTTTTGGGTGCCTGGGTGGCTCAGTCGGTTAAGCATCTGACTTCAGCCCAGGTCATGATCCCAGAGTCCCGGGATCAAGTCCCACATCAGGCTCCCTGATCAAAGGGGAGTCTGCTTCTCCCTCTGTCCTTCACCCTGCTTGTGCTCTCTCTCGCTCTCTCTCTCTCTCTCAAATAAATAAATAAAACCTTTTTTTTTAAAGAAGTTTGTCACCAAAAATAGAGTGAGGTAATTCAAGAAAACGAGTAAATACTTTTACCTTTTTGTAGATGTTAGTAAATCTATAAAATCTTGAGTCTGTGAGGTATGATTTTGGAGACTTACTGCATTTGCACTTAAAAAGTCACTGAGTCATTGTCTAAGAAGTGAAATAGCTTTTGAGGCTTGGGTGGTGCTCTTCACACTGTCTTCTGTGGGTCTTTCCAAGGCGATAACCAAGGGATGGCCTTGAAGGAAGGAAGGAAGGAGTGGGTCTGTGGGACATATTCACAGTTCTTCCAAAGCAGATGTACCTTATTCTGTTTTATAATTGGAGTGTCACGTATTTTATTTAATAATGACATCACTTTAAAAAAATGGTTTGAATACTATTGATGTGGTCCAGCCTCCTTATCTACAGATGAGGAAATGGAGCTCCAGAAAGGTTAAGGGATTTGCCCAAGGTTGCACAGCCATGTACTGGCAGAGGGGGCCAAGAACACAAGTCCACTTTTCCTGGCACAGTGCGCTTAATTGGTTACATGATACCACCTGCTACTGCACGGTGCGAGAGGACTACATTTTTCAGGTTTTAGCATAATCGAAAGGAAAATTTAAAAATACACTTCTCTGAGCACCTAAATGTGAAAGCTACAAGAAACAATTGCCAATAATTTGGCAGACACATAGCCCCTCCCCTCACCACATTGGAAACAGCTTTCAGTATCACTTGCCCTTCTTCAAATAGATATGTTTGTTTTATGTCCACATTTTTATCTGACTGAAACTTAGATTTAGAAGCATTACATGAAGTTATTGGAAAATGGAAATTACATGGTGAACTCACGGCAAAGATGGTCGATAATTAAAGAAAAGACAGAAAGAATGAAGGAAACAAAAGAACTCCAAAAGAATGATAAGTGTTAAAGAACGATATTCAGTGAAACAGAATTGTTTCAGATGTGAGCTAAGAAGTCCTGGTATCCTCTGTTGGCTCTGTTCATGGGCCTACTATGTGAACTGGCTTTGAGGGGAAGCCTTTCTTAATGGTGGCAGTACCAATTTCAGTATGAAAAGCCTGAGATTCTAAGAAGAAGGTAGTACTCAGGTCGCTTCTGATTCAAGATTTTTTTTTTTAGAGAGAGGGAGAGAATACAAACAAGGGGGGAGTTGGCAGGAAGAGGGAGAAGCAGGTTCCCCACAAGCAGGGAGCCTGATATGGGGCTCCTGGGATCCCAGGACCTGGGATCATGACCCGAGCCAAAGGCAGGTGCCCAACGACTGAGCCACCCAGGCACTCCTGATTCTACTTTTTAAATTCAAGTTTCTTGGATTGTTTGGCAAAATGGTTTGCTTTTGTTGGTCTTCCTTATTGGATTTCAAAGCCAGAACAGTTTTTCCTAACCTTAAAACCAACCATTAAAATAACTACCTTGTTCTATTTCTTATTCTAATGAAAAACACAAAACATTTCTCCTCTAAAAATGGAGTCTGGATTGCCTAAAAACATCCTGTACTCAGGCCTTGGTTCCATGCCGCTGCCTCAAGGACTAGCTAGCAAAGTGAAGGTCTCCAGAGGTGGCCCTCTCCCAGTTCCTCTGCTGGTTCCTGGTTTTAACTCCACAAAAAGCACTTATCACAATCAGAGATGATCTTATCTGTATTTATTTGTGTGTTATCTGCCTCTACCACTTGAGTGGAAGCTTCAGGAAAGTAGGGGTTTTAACTAACTTGCAAAGTTCTTGGGGTTGAATAAGAGCTTGATAAATCCCATTTGAATGAGTGGCTAGGATCCCTGTGAGAATTCTCATAGGTCATTGGTTTAGTCATTGAAATTCCAACACTCAAATTGGATATGTGTCATTTGTCTTAAACGATGCTGAATGGATTAAGGTTTTATGTTAATAAAAGAAAAGAAAAGAAAGAAAAGAAAAGCATTGTGTTTCTGTAGGTCCTTCAAATGGCCATGACTAATTGTGGTATATTTTGTTTGATTTTTGTGGAAGTAAGAACTTTTGGAACTGGGATGGCCAGGTTAAGAAATAGGAATTTTATTTTCTTCCTGCTATAGAGACTTGGGGGAATATCCCCCGCTGTGAGTCTCATCTTTGGAAAACACAAATCTTGGCCACCCTTCTCTTAAATTCTTGGAGGAATTCTCATCAAAGTGCATGGCCTCTCTTGGCCTGGGGATGAAGACCACCTCAAAGTCTGAGGCCCTGTTTTTTTTTTTAATTTAATTTTTATTCTTTGCCCAAGGGGTACAGGTCTGTGAATCATCAGGCTTACATCTTTCACAGCATTCACCAAAGCACAAACCCTCCCCAATGTCCATAACCCATCCACCCTATCCCTACCCTCCCACCCCCCAGTAACCCTCAGTTTGTTTT
>LNAC01000287.1:961297-979637 GCA_002007465.1 Ailurus styani | reverse complement strand
CCTGCCCCTCCAGTTCCTCATATCAGAGAGATCATATGATAATTGTCTTTCTCTGATTGACTTATTTTGCTCAGCATAATACCCTCCAGTTCCATCCATGTCGTTGCAAATGGCAAGATTTCGCTGAGGCCCTGTTTTTATGGCTGCTTCTTCAGTCTCATCCAGGACCACTTGTGTCTGGGACCACCGAGTTCCAGAGCTTCAGGATGTTGACCTTCTCTTAGTTTCTCAAACTCATAAAGCATTTTCTTGCTTCCAAAACCTGCACACAAGTCTCTCTTCTTGGTACACTCTTGCCAGTTCTTATCCTGTCTAACTGCTAGCTCTTCAGGCTCCAGATTAAATGTCTCCCCCTCAGAGAGGCCTTTTCCCCTTATCTCACATAGTTCCCCAGTTAGTCTTTCATCTGACTCCATACTCTTATTTCTTGGCATTTATCACAATTAATAGTTTTATTTATTTTATTGTTGTGTGTGTGTGTGTGTGTGTGTCTGTGTGTTTACTATCTGTCTACCTNGTCTACCCTACCATACTGTGTACTTCAGGGGGGCAGTGTTCCACTCATTTATGACACCCTCCACACCTACCTTAGTGCCCCTAACAGTAGATTTTGATTCAATAAATATTCACTGAATGAATAAGGGAATACATGAGTGAGATTGATCTTTGAGTTTTTAATGTCTACACAGAGTCTGACATATCTAATGGACTCAAAAAATAGTGCATAACTAAAATTGAGTTAATGAAGACATGAGGTGTTAGTCGTATTTTCTTTATGGAGAAACAACAAATGGCTTATCCAAAGCAGAAACCCTGTTCTCACATCCCAGCACAGCACTCTCTCTGTTCATCGGTTTGCCTTCACTCCCATTAACAGAATCTGCTCCTCGAAGTACAGTGGAGAACAACTACCTAATTGTCTTGTTTGTATAATTCCAGAACATCTAAAAGAAAAGTGAATGACTGAGGTATTCTTCTTTATTTTTTCCATACCTGATGTAGGTATCTTTAAAGAATGATCGAATCTATTTTCAGCTAGCTATTTCAGTAGACACAACCATTAGAGAATTATTTTCTGGGGACCTCCTTTAGCTCTTAAACTGTATGCGCTGAACAAACAAACTCAAGTGGATCATTATCTATAAAGGTAAAGAATTCCATCTTCCTTTGACAAACCATTCAAACCCAGAAGTGTGTTTTACATGTTCCGACAGAAGCATCCGTGATAACCAACTCTAACCTCCTTTCTTGCCACTTTAGCACCCAAAAGTATATGAAAAGAGTGCAAGGGAAGGCTTGTTCTATTTATTAGAAATATCTCTTCGCTTAAAAACTCTTTGGACTATCGGCCTCCTGATGTGAGAAAAGTAAATAGCAAAGAGTTGCCTAGAGTCTTACTCCTGTATGACAGATAGTTTAATCAAAATAATTGGACATTAGATGACTAAGTGCTGGGAGCTAAAATCTGGGCATGTCTCTCAGGTAGGTCAAGCTAATGTTTCCTATATAATTTTCATGACCTCCATTTGCACTGGCATGAACAAAGAGGGTCTGAATCCTTCTGGATGAGGAATAGGTATATTAATTCTCTGTACCCTGTCACCAGGTTTGAAGGGAGGCTCCCAACAACTTTTGGAAAACTGGAGCCCCCCCTTGGAGACTGGTATGAAGAGGAGGAGGAGGAAATGAGAACCCTCCAGGCCTGTGTTAGGGCATGAGTAGGGGGCACGGATGGGGCCTTCATTCTGGAAGGGGTTGGGTATGGAGTTCGATGTGTGTGGGTGGCCTAGTAACTATTAGCTACTTCCACACTCCGTCACCAGTGAGTTAATACCTCAGCAAGGCAGGTCTCTGAAGGAGAAAGACTTTCTCCTTGAGCTAAAAATATCCTGAGGACACTGTATGAGGGAAATACTCACCCCTTTCTTCAATTGCAATGAACATGGTCTTCTTTATGCCAAAAGGATCTTTTTGGCTTTTCTACCCTTTTCATTAGAAGTCAATTTACTGGGCACCAGTATTGTTTGTTTATGTGTTACATGAAAACAGCAACAGCAACAAAGCTAAATATGATTTAAGCTAAAAAAGGCAGAGGACTGGAAACTTTCAGTTTAGAGTTACATTTCCCAACTTCTTCAGCAAGGTCTTCTTCACTTGGACTGTGGCTTCTGAGAAGTTTACATTTCTAAAATGCTGCTAAATTGCTCTGTGCATTTATTCCTCAAACACTCAGCGAAGATAACCCTGACTTTTGGTCTCATAGCAACTCTTCTCAAGGAAATGGACCCAGATTAATATCCCCTTGAAATCCAATCCTTCTATGAGTCATACAACATGGTTTTTAGGTTCCTTTTTCAGAATCACTCTAAGAGGATGATTTTCTGGCCATATTCTTAGGATTTGCCTTACTGGTTTTCATTTTCTTCTATTTTCTCTTGTAATTCTCTACCTAAACAGTACCCTTCCTAAGAAGAATGACATCTTTTGCTAGTTATTAACGTTTTTTTTAGCTTATTTGCCTCGACACATAGCCTGTGATAGTTAAATTAACGCTAACATAGAAAGCACGGAATTTGGCCCAACATCATGAGGTTTGCGTGTTGACAGGTGCACAGAGGGAAGGCTGTGTATGAGACATAGAAGCTCTCCTAGTGAATTTGCTGGGCCTATTCTTGCAGCCTTCAGATCACTGCATTTGTTCAGAATAGTCTTACAAGGAAAAGACTTCATCCTTGGGAGGTCTTTGAAGAGTCAGAAACAAATGAGCCTTGGGAAATTTTTAAAAACAGATCCTTTGTCAATTTTTTTTGGCTTTTATACTTTATTTTATTTTATTATTATTTGCCCCAGATGTACAGGTCTGTGAATCATCAGGCTTACACTTTTCACAATACTCACCATAGCACAAACCCTCCCCAATGTCCATCACCCAGCCACCCTATCCCTACCCTCCCACCCCCCAGTAACCCTCAGTTTGTTTCTTAAGATTAAGAGTCTCTTATGTNTCCATAACCCAGCCACCCTATCCCTACCCTCCCACCCCCCAGTAACCCTCAGTTTGTTTCTTAAGAGTCTCTTATGTTTTGTCTCCTTCCTGATCCCATCTTGTTTCATTTTTTCCCTCCCTACCCCCGATGACCCCCTCCCTGACCCTCAAATTCCTCATATCAGAGAGAGCATATGATAATTGTCTGTCTCTGATTGACTTATTTTGCTTAGTATAATACCCTCTAGTTCCATCCACGTCATTGCAAATGGCAACATTTCATTTCTTTTGATGGCTGCATAGTATTCCATCGTGTATATATATGTATATATATATACATATATATATACCACATCTTTATCCATTCATCTGTTGACGGACATCTAGGTTCTTTCCATAGTTTGGCTATTGTGGACATTGCTGCTATAAATATTCGGGTGCACATACCCCTGAGGATCACTACCTTTGTATCTNTTGGCTATTGTGGACATTGCTGCTATAAATATTCGGGTGCACGTACCCCTGAGGATCACTACCTTTGTATCTTTTTTTTTTTTTTGAGTATGGCATACTTCCTCATGTTTTTTTTCTTTTTTCAGTGATCCAAGATTCATTGTTTATGCACCACACAAAGTGCTCCATGCAATACGTGTCCTCCTTAATACCCACCACCTCAGGTACTTACTATTGTGCTTTGTTTTAATGACAGGAGCATTGGTCTCAGTGTTCTTAAGGTTCTACATTCCAGTTATTAGGTTTCTTCTCTAGTTTAGGAGATGCCACCCCCCTGGAAACTCTACCACCAGCAGTATCTTAAATTGGAAGCTCCGTCTCCAGGGTATATGCTCTGTGGCTCCTACTTCCTCCAGCCCTTATTCCTACTGGACCTGTTCTTTTATCACTTAATACCTCCTACCCTTTGATTACAAACAGTCTTCTGATCTCATTTTCCTCCTGGTCCATCCTAAGCCCTATAATCAGTCACTGCAAAACCATCCTCTAGATTCTCTGTCCCCTCAACTTGTCTCCATGCCTAAAGAGTCAGTCTTCTGGGCGCCCNCATCCTCTAGATTCTCTGTCCCCTCAACTTGTCTCCATGCCTAAAGAGTCAGTCTTCTGGGCACCCGGGTGGCTCAGTCGGTTAAGCTGCTGCCTTTGGCTCAGGTCATGATCCCAGGGTCCTGGGATCGAGTCCCACATCGGGCTCACTGCTTGGCGGAGAGCCTGCTTCTCTCTCTCCCTGTGGCTGCTGCTTGGCCTATTTGCGCTCGCTATCTCTCTGTCAAATAAATAAATAAAATCCAGTCTTCTTACTTTGGGCCCCCTCCACCATCTACTTGCTTCTCTTTCATCCCCAGGCTACTCGACTAGAAAAAGCCAGGATACCGTCTTGATCTGGCCCCAATCTATGCTTATCTTCCTTTCTCTAACCTATTATGTAGAGATCATCCTGTACTTCCTGACACCTTCCTCCCTGGTTCTTTTTCATCTTCCTCACCGATCCTCTTGTGTGTCTTGCACAGACAGACTCCTCTTCCTTTTAGGCAGTATTCTCCCACCGTGCTGTCTGCTCCCCTCTTTCTGCACTCAGACACTCTCCAGTGGCCGCTCCCCAAGCTGCATCTCCAGACTCAGCAGTTTTTCTGAGCTCCAGGTCTTTGAGATCTATTAGGATGTCTTGCAGCCCTCTCAGACTTCTCTCCCATATAGGGCTCCCTGTTTTTCACTCCCCTAGCACCTAGTTGTCCTTCCCTATATGCCTCTAATTAAAATTTTATTGAATTACTCTTTTTTCCCCTTCTTTTTCTTTTTAACTATCTACCTCCCAAGTAGATTGTAAGTTCTTTTGAGGAAGTACATTCCTTTCCTGCTCAATGTTACGTTCTTACCACCCAACATGGGCATGTGGTTGGTGTTTGATAAATTCACTGAATGTAGAACGATGTATACAGCAGGCATGAGCAAAGCATGTCCTAGAGGCCAAATTCACTCTTCTACTATTTTTGTAAATTAAGTTTTGTTGGGGCACAGTATCGCTCATTGGTTACATGTTGTCTGTGGCTGCTTTCATCATAAAAAATATTGAGTTAATGCAACAGAGACTGTATTGCCTACAAAGTCTAAAATAGTTACCCTCTGGTCTTATACATAAAGCATTTACTGACCCCTGATATAAAGGGTACTCTCAGAGCACAAGAAGAGTATGAGAATGGTACACAGTAGAGAATGGTAGACTCTCAGGGAAGTCTTCCCAAAAGAGAAGACACCTATCTGAGCCTTGGAAGATAAGAAAAAGAAATATCCAATGGCAGGAAGTAGTGGGATGGGGATGACAATCCAGGTATCACAAGCAAATGCTGTGGATCATCTGCACGTGATCCAAAATGTTGTGCAGTATGAACAGCAAGGCAGGCAGTAAGACATGGACTTGGACCAAGATTGGACAAGGGCCAGAAATCCAAAAGCATTCTTTGTTTTTTGTTTTCTTGTTTTTTTTTTTTTAGATTTTATTTATTTATTTTATAAAATGAGAGAGTGTGTGCACAGGGGGCAGGGAGGGGCAAAGGGGAAAGGGAGAGAGAAAATCTCAAGCCGATTCCACACTGAGTGAGGAGCCCAATGTAGGACTCAGTGTTACAACCCTGAGATCATGACCTGAGCAGGAACCAAGTTTCAGACGCTTAACCAACTGAGCCATCCAGACCCCCCTCCAAGGGCATTCTTACACTTTAACCAATCCCAGGGTCCTAGCAGCATTTGCAATTTCCTCCCATGTCCCCAGATTTCCAGCCTCAATCTACCTTCCCATATTTTCTGCAGCTAATATCACTTCCTATTTACTAAATAATTTAAAGTGATATTATTTCTAATAGTAACTGCAGAGCTCCTCTCTTTTCACATTATTTCTTCTCTTATTCTTCAGTTAGAAAAAACATGTTCCTTCTCCTGTGACAATATTAAGTCTGCACTCCTTGGTTTTCCATGTCTCTCTCCTTCCATCTCTGTCATCTATCCCACTGCATGCCTTTTCCTGGCCACCTTCTAACTTTCAACATTGTGGTCCCTCCTGTCCTTCTACTTCTCTGACCATTCCTTCTTTTGACTGGTTCAACTTTGGCTACATATCAGAGATTGCTCCCCAGTTTCTTCCCTCTGCCCGTTTCTTCTGTCTGTCTGTCTCTTCACTTTCCATGATGAGCTCATTCCCTTTCCCAGTTTTGTGATTTTTAAAAATTTTTATAGATTTATTTATTTATTATTTGAGAGAGAGAGAGAGAGAGAGAGAGCAGGGGTAGGAGCAGAGGAAGAGGGAGAGAGACAATCCACAAGCAGACTTCTCACTGAGCATGGAGCCTGATGCAGGGCTCCATCCCAGGACCCTGAGATCATGACCTGACCTGAAATCAAGATCAGACACTTAACTGACTGAGCTATCCAGGTGCCCTCTCTCCCAGTTTTAACCATGTCTATTCAGATACCTCCTAAATCTCTATTTTTAGATATTTTCATGCCCTGTTTGTACCAAATTGGTACAACGTTTTTGGAAGGCATTTTGGCAATACTTGTTCCAATTTTACATGTTTTTACTTCTTCGTTCTGATATTACATGTGTCAGAATTTTTTCTGTACTCTTCTGCAAGTGTGGAAAATATGTGTGCAATCATGATGATTGCACATTGTTTGTTGTAGCCAAAATGGAAAACAGCATAAATGTCCATCATAGGGGAACACTTAAATAAATATGAATACAGTAAAATACTAGGCACTCATTTAAAAGGTGAGCTATATATTGGTGTGCTGATTTGAAAAGATGCCCACCATCAGAAGTGGAATAAGCTAGTCAGAGGCTGTCACGTCTCACAGTGGGGGTTCTGGGCTGATCTGCTTGGTAAACTGCTTCTGATCTATGTGATTGTGTTTCCTTTAAAAACAAATCTTGGTGTTTATACCCCACATGTTTCTCCACCTTGGGATCACTTCATAGATTTAGCCTCATTTTGTCTTACTGCAATAACTTTACCTCCAGGTTCTTAGTAATCACCTGTTTCTGGTGCTGTTGACTTATCCATCCTGTCTGAAATGGACTTAAAAGCTCTAGTCTGGTTGGCTCCTTGAGATTAGTAGAGAATATTTCAGCCGGACTCTGAAAAGGAAGCCCTGACCCCAACATGTAATGACTTTAGTGGACAGTGAAGGGTCCCTTTGTGTTAGGCAGGTGACAAGTGTCTGTCCACCAAAGGTTTGTACCTGATCTGAGGGTTACACGTCATCCGTTCACTAGCTCATATTGCCAACCTTTCACCCGTGCCCACAGCACTCGTGGAAAACCCCCGCATGATCATATGGCAGGCAGTTATTTCCAAGAAGGTGACGTTCTAGTGAAGAAACATTTTCAGGGTCGTATATTTTATTTTATTTTATTTTAATCTGATCTTTTATCTTATCTTATCTTATCTTGTATTTAGAGAGGGTGAGGGGAAGGACAGAGGAAGAAGGAGAGAGAGAATCTTAAGCAGGTTCCATGCCCAGCTCAGAGCCTGACTCAGGGGCTCCATCTCACAGTCCTGAGATCATGACCTGAGCAGAAACCAAGAGTCAGACACTTCATCAACTGAGCCACCCAAGCACCCCTCAAATAACATATTTTTAATTATTTAATTTAAATAATTTAATCAAATTAATTAAATAATTTAAATAAACATTTATTACACAAATACTGGATTGGCTGAAGCGTTTAGAGCAAATGAGTTTTCCCCATTGAAAGGACAGTGAGTTTAGTCTTATAGAGTTGTCTGTGTAAAGGTCTTCAAGACTCTTACAGCACTGCTTAGAAAATTGCAGTTTCACTGGAATGAATATTCCCCCAGGAGCCCTCAAAGTTGAGAAGCACTTTTGTTGGCATGGAAGGTAAGCCCCCCTGGGTCTTCTTACATTGTCTCAGTGATTTATACTTAATGTTTGATCCTTCCACATCCTCTAAAGGAAAACCCATACACACACCCACACACACCCACGCTCACATTCACTTTCTCTCTCTCACACACACACACTGACACATGCTCACTCTCTCCCTCTCTCACACACATTCTCTCATACGCACGTACACACACACTCTCTCACACACACTCACATTCTCTCACACTCACTCTCACAGTCTCTCTCACACACTCTCACACAGACTCAACACACTCCCTCTCACACATACACTCTCCCTCTCACACATACTCTCCCTCTCACACACACTCACATGCTCTCTCACACACTCACACATGCTCACTCACAGTCTCTCTCACACACTCACACACTCACACACACTCACTCTCTCCCTCACACATTCTCTCATACACATAAACACACACACATGCTCATGCTCTCTCACACACACCCTCACTATCTCACACACTCGCACAGATTCAGATGTGCTCACTCTCTCTTTGATACACACACACACACATACTCTCTCTCTCTCTCTCTCTCTCTCTCTCTCTCTCTCTCTCTCTCTCTCTCTCACGGAGCCATGACTCTGTGCCCTTGCTGAGGGCTCAGTCTCCAGCAGTGCTGAGGAGCAAGCCTGGGACCCTGCTCGGGTGAGAGCTGCTGGTGAGACTCGACAGCGTGTCTGGGGAGAAGAGGCTGAAGAGGGAGACACTTAAGAACCAGCTTCTCATGGGAAAATGTGGGAGACTATTGAGAAGGGACGTGGGGGAAGGAGATTGTTAGGGCTCCACTTTCTCAGTTTCTGAAGTGAACTTTTGCTCGCAGCAGGTGAATGCAGGCTCCCTCCCACACTAAGATTTCCTCCCCTGCCTGTGTGCAGTCTGTTAAGTAAACAGAGACTTTATACTGAGAAAGGAACATTTCTCTATTTTGGCTATGGGTTGTTATTTTTAAAGCTTCACCCTCCAAACATTTTCCTCTATCCTTGTTTATTTTTTCACTAGAAAGAAAATGTGCTACTTTAAAAAAAAATCGACTTCAGGATAAGAAACACTCCCTTGTAGTATGCTGTCCCTGCTTCGGGCCAAGTCACCCTATGGTGTGACCGCTGTCTCATCCCCCTGTTGAGCAATGTAGCTTTTATTATTTTTTTAATTTTTTAAAATTTTTTTATTATTTGCCCCAGGGGTACAGGTCTGTGAATCATCAGGCTTACACCTTTCACAGCACTCACCATAACACAAACCCTCCCCAATGTCCATAACCCATCCACCCTATCCCTACCTCCCACCCCCCAGTAACCCTCAGTTTGTTTCATGAGATTGAGAGTCTCTTATGGTTTGTCTCCTTCCCGATCCCATCTTGTTTCATTTTTTCCCTCCCTACCCCCCATGACTCCCCGCCCTGCCCCTCAAATTCCTCATATCAGAGAGATCCTATGATAATTGTCTTTCTCTGGTTGACTTATTTCGCTTAGCATAATACCCTCTAGTTCCATCCACATCGTTGCAAATGGCAAGATTTCATTTCTTTTGATGGCTGCATAGTATTCCATTGTATGTATATACCACATCTTCTTTATCCATTCATCTGTTGATGGACATCTAGGTTCTTTCCATAGTTTGGCTATTGTGGACATTGCTGCTATAAACATTCGGGTGCATGTGCTTTTAAAGATTCCCCTCTGTTTCTAGAGAGCTTTCATGAACCTGGCTGCCACAGTCAAAGCAAAATGCACTGTGGCATAACCAATGAATCTTGGATCACTGAATAAAATTAAATTAAATTAAAATTAAAATAAAATAATGCACCGTGGCAATTGTTTTCTTGATATTGATACTTCAGGTAAAAAGCCAACCTCTCCATGAACATCTGTGGCTCTATTTATCCAGATAACTCATAGTAATAGTTATATATAGCTGTAACTGTGTACCACATGCCATTCTAAACTCTTTACCTAAAATCTCATTTACCTTTATCTGAGAAGACTATGGAAATTGCTTCAATATTGATGTGGGTTAAATGTGGGGAGGCTGACTTAGTTGCAAGACTTTCTTTCTATACTTTATCTGGGGGAATATAGCCCATGGCCTTGCATCTGTCTTTTCTCCATGTCTATCTTGCCCCTGTTTTGGATTTCTTTATGAACAAGCCCCATGTCTTTCTTCTCTATACCTTTTGGTCTAGCCCTAGGCCTAGTATATAATGAGCAAGTATGAGTTAAAGTAGGGTGAAAAAGGAAGACAAAGAAAATCTTGTTGGAAGTCTTTCCTCTGGTGGTAGATAGTATGGTTCGACTTAAAAATTTTGAGTCCTAATTCCCTCATTTGGACAAAAATAATACTGCCTTAAAAGGCAGTTGTAAGAAGGAAATGGATTTATTAAAAGTGCCTAGCATATTTTACATCAATGATTTATTCCATAAATGGTGTTAAGACTACATAGCTGCCTGGGACAAACACAAAGCTGAGCCTATCTCATATGTCACACAAAGTAAACCCTGACTAGCAGGTGCACAGCGTTGAGACAATACTAAAATCCATTGAATTGTACATTCTAAATGAATGAATGATATGTGACTATATTTCAGTACAGTTGTTATTAAAAAATAAATCCCAGAAGATGAAATATTTAAGTATAAAAACATGGACCTGTACTAGAGGGAAACATAAGATAATTTTTTATATGTTACTAAAAGGAAAATGACCTTTTCAAGCAAGACATGCTGTTCTAAACAACAAGTTTGGCAAATTGATCATGTAATAATTAAATATTTTGCCAAAGGAAACACCAAAAAAGAAAGAAGGAAAGAAAAGAAAGAAAGAAAGAAATGACAAGCCAGTGGAAAAGCACTGAATGCACATAGAACAAAAGGCTAATACTACAATATATAAAGAGCAGTTAAGAATCAACGTGAAAATGACTAATAACAGAAAAATATCAGCAAAAGATGGGAGCAGGTCTCTTAGAGAAAGAGTTTATACCAATATATTCGTCTACCAAAAGTCTATTGGGACAAACTCTTTGGAAGCAAGGTTTGAACTATTTGTCAATATTAAAAATGCATAAATCATGGGTGCCTGGGTGGCTCAGTGGGTTAAAGCCTCTGCTTTCGGCTCAGGTCATGATCTCAGCGTCCTGGGATCGAGGCCCGCATCGGGCTCTCTGCTCAGCAGGGAGCCTGCTTCCTCCTCTCCTTGTCTCTCTCTCTCTGCCTGCCTCTCTGCCTACTTGTAATCTCTCTCTCTGTGTCAAATAAATAAATAAAATCTTTAAAAAAAATGCATAAATCCTCTAATCTGGCAATTCTACTTCTAGAAATTTTTCTATAGCTATAGATACATGTGTCTGAAGACATAAATATAAGAATAGTTATTTCATGAAATGTTTGTGACAGCAAAATATTTGAAGTCAAGTGAAATGTCAGCCAACAAAGAAATGGTTCTAAAAATTTTAGCACTTTGTTCAGTGCAAAAGTAAGATATTAGAAACAGTTATAAGAACAGTTGATGAAGAACTCCAAAATACATTAGTTAAAAATAAAACAAAGTGCTGGACAACGTGCTTACTGTTTATGTTTTAAATTATTATATTTTTCACAAATATATGTTTGCATAAGCATAGGATATTTTAAATTCTTCTTGTCCCCTTCAAAGACAACATGCCCCCAATTCAGCTTGTGAACAAAAAGATGGAGTTCCTTTCACATGTATTATCTCACTGAACTTCTGCAACAACCCTATGGAAAAGATATCAATACTTTCTTTTTTATTTTTGAAAGATTTTATTTATTTATTTGTTTGTTTAACAGAGAGAGAGAGCACAAGCAGGGGGAGCAGCAGGTAGAGGGAGAGGGAGAAGCAGGCTCCTTGCTGAGCAGGGAGCCCGATGTGGGGCTCGATTCCAGGACCCTGGGATCATGACCTGAGCTGAAGGCAGATGGTTAACCAACTGAGCCACCCAGGCACCCCCAATACTTTCTTTTTTAAATATGATGTGTTATGGACCTTTGGGTTTGCTTATTTAATAGTTGCAACTACTAATGTTAAATCCTCGATGCCAAGGCTCTTGCACAGGGAAAAATGTCTAAATTTCTTATAATGTAAGCCATCCTCTATCACCTGATCTTTTTCTCCTTTCCCAGATTATCCTCTTGTCTCTTGTACCTCTAGCACACCACTCCATATCCTTCACTCTGCTCTTCCTGTCCATGTCTAAGACCCTTTTCCAATGATGCTTTCACACTTCTGCTTCATGAAAGCCTGCATTTCTTAAACTGTCAGCTCAAATGCCACCTACTAGGTGAATCCTTACCTGTCATCCTTGGCCACACAAATGGTTCCAGCTCAGCCACAGTCCCTTATTATACTTTCTTCTGTATTTCAGAAGCACTTTATACAAGTCTGTTAAACCTGATTATATTATTTCAAGATTTTGAACATATTGAGAGTAGAGGCCCTGTTTTTATTCCCATAACTACCACATGCCTCGAATATAGTAGCAGATCAATAAATACCTAGACAAATCATTTACCTGAATCATAATCATTTTTTATTACTCATAAGTTGAAGAACTCTGTATTTTTTTAAGTTCTTATTTTAATTCTAGTTAGCATACAGTTTTTATATTAGTTTCAGGTATACAATATAGTGATTTAATAATTCCATATGTCACCCAGTGCTCATCACAGCCAATGCCCTCTTTAATCCCCATTCCCTATTTCCCCCATTCCAACCCACCTCTATGCTGATAATCCATCAGTTTGTTCTCAGTAGTTATGAGTCTGTTTCTTGGTTTGTCTCTTTTTTCCCCTTTGCTCATTTGTTTTGTTTCTTAAACTCTACATATTAATGGAATTGTATGGTATTTGTCTTTCTGACTGACTTATTTCACTTAGCATTATATTCTTTATCTCCAGCCTTGTTGTTGCAAATGTCTAGATTCCATTCTTTTTTATGTTTTAATAATACTCCATTGTATAACTGTACCACATCTTCTTTATCCATTCGTCAATCAGTGGACACTTGGGCTGCTTCTGTATCTTGGCTATTATAAAAAATGCTGCTACAAATGCAGGGGTTAGTGTATCCCTTTGAATTTGTGTTTTTTAATTCTTTGGTAGATACCCAGTAGTGCAATTGCTGAACCATAGGGTAGTTCTATTTTTAACTTTATGAAGAACCTCCATATGCTGTTTCCATAGTGGCTGTACCAGTCTGTATTCCCACCAAGAGTACACAAGTGTTCCTTTTTCTCCACATCCTTGCCAACAACTATTGTTGTGTTGTTGATTTTAGCCATTCTGACAGGTGTGAGGTGATATCTCATTATGATTTTGGTTTGCATTTCCCTGATGATCAGTGATCGATGATCGAGCATGTGTCTGTTGACCAGCTATATGTCTTCTTTGGGGAAATGGCTATACATGTCTTCTTACCCATTTTTTAAAATAGGTTAGTTGTTTTTTGGTTGCTGAGTGGTATAAGTTTTTATATTTTTTGAATACTAACCCTTTATTGAATATGTCATTTGCATATATCTTCTCCCTTCCAGTAGGTTGTCTTTTAGTTTTGTTAATTGTTTCCTTCATTGTGCATAAGCTTTTTATTTTGATGTACTCCCAGTAGTTTGTTTCACTTTTGTTTCCCTTGCATTAAGGGACCAATCTAGAAAAAAGTTTCTATGGCTGATGTCAGAAAAGGTACTGCCTGTATTCTCTTTGAAGAACTTGGTATTTAATATGGCAGATTTGGGGATTGAACAATATGTCTCTTCTAAGAATTTGAAGTGAAATGTTTTATTGATGGAAAAACTTTTTTTTTGCCTTCTAGCATTCAAATGATATGTTCATGTTCCATGAAGAGAATGGGCTTCAGTTTTTTGTTACAGATTTGGAGCCAGTAGATTTTTATGAATGTGAACCTTATCATGGGTCTGAAAGCTTTCTGTGCTTTATTTTTTTAAAAGATTTATTTGAGAGAGAGAGAGAGAGAGAAAGCAAGCCAGCATGTGAGTGGGGGGGGGTGGGCAGAGAGAGAGGGAAAGAGACAATCTCAAGCAGACTCCCTGCCAACCCTGGAGCCCTACGTGGGACTGAGATCATGACCTGAGCCAAAATCAAGTGTCACACTCAACCAGCTGAGCCACCCAGGAGCCCCAACTTTTCTATACTTTAATACTATTTTTTTCTTTTTATTTTCTTTTTATTGTGTTTTCATAGGAACCAGGGAAAATGTGTAGAGGGCATGGTGGAGATCTTTGACATGTTGCTGGCTACATCATCTCGGTTCCGTATGATGAATCTCCAGGGAGAGGAGTTCGTGTGCCTCAAGTCCATCATTTTGCTTAATTCTGGTGAGTTGATAACATGGGGGACTTTACTGCTGGGTTCCTGGAAGAAAGATTTATTTGGATTTTTAGCCAGATACAAGCAGCCTAATGCAAAGGCATAGTCATACATTGAAAGAAACAACTCAACTGACACATACTTAAAATAACCTATTGCCATTGTAGACTGCTTAGAGGGGTGGATCCTGCACTGGTCAGTTATAATGACTGAAGAGAACCCAAACTGGACACCGAATCAAATGGTGTTTTTTTTGTTGAAATATTTGCATCCTTTCACAGATAGTTGTGATGTTTTCATTCCATTAATTGTATTTATTTAGTTTGAAGTGGATGTTTTTACTCAAGTGGTACAAGTAGATAGGCATGGATTGTTAACAGTTGTATATGTCAGGAAGTAAGGAGACCAAGGGACCAATATCAAGCTCCAGATCGTAAGGAAAGAGGCTTATTTGAGACCAACCATGTTTCTGGTCAAAACTGATTAGGTGACAAATATAATTGGTTCTTATTACCTGGTCCTAAAACTGAGGCACACGGAGGGCAGGTCCAGCTGAAAGAGCTGCTTTCACATGATATAAGGGGTCGAATTCAACTGTGCCCTCCTATCAATTCATTTGAGAAAGCTTAGCTGAGGGTGTCTTCTGGTTAGGGGGTGGTTTTTTTTGGTTTGAAGTAAAGTCACCTGTTGTGCAAAGAGTTTGTCCAGGTCACCTGGTTGGAAACTGTGGCTCAACTGAATTAGTACTGTGTTCCTCCTGGCCCTCATTATTTGGATCCAGGCACCAGATATTCAGGCTGTGGGACCCGAAGCTCAACAAATGGGTGTCAGCTGCACAGTAGATGCCTTTAGCCTGGGCCTTTCTCCAGACGCCGGACCCTACTTCATGCCTCAGACCTCATGCTCACATAGAAATCGTAGCTATTTTGAAGCCCTAGGTCTGGTTTAGAATCAGATACAGTTTCCAGTTCCCCGATAGCTGAACTATAGTTTGTACTGATCACATGAGAAGAGAATCGGCACTTTCTTCTCTTTTCAGATGTCCTGTCTCTTCCCGATGAACGCCAACCCTTTCGCACCTCCCCTAACCGTTTTCCACTTCCCTTCCCCACCCATAACTTATATCTTTTCATGGTTAGACAGTAATCATCCTCACTTATCAACTGATAAATGGAAATCTGTACTATTCCACTAGGCAAGGACTGAATCACAGAATGAAGTTACCTGAAAAACGCTGTGACCCACACTGAGGAAGTGATTACCACTCCATTCAAGTTTCTGGTTCCACTCACATGCATTGTGCTTTTCATTTCAGTCATTTGTCCGGTACACTGAAGGGTTCACATCCCACAATGGCTCTTTATTGGAAGAGAGTTCTGGGAGCAATGCCACTCGGCTGCACCGTGCCAGGCCCTGAACCTGGTCCTTCTTCAGTGGAGGGCTGGCACATGCTGACGGCTTTCCTGTGGGCAGTCTGTTAATTTCAGGGAAAGCGGGCCTATCACGTGCTGGGACTTTCCCCCCACTTTCACTAGGAAATAATACTCCAGACAGGAAGTGAAAATTAGGCAGAGTTATATAACCTACATAAGGAGATGCTCTGATCTTGGTTACCAAAAACACTCCCTTCAAATCTGTGTAGCCTCTTTCTACGTTATTGTTCTGTTCCTATGACAGGTTGGGTTTTTAAAATATTATACTAAAAATGGCAAGACTTTGGCCATCAAAATATGGAATGCACAGACCCAGGATTTTTTAAATCCCAGAGGAAAAAAATTCAGCCCTCACAAGAAAAATCTTTTGTGAAAGACAGGCCCCAGAATCTCAAAACATATTTCCCACTGCAGGATTGGGACCAACACCTGACTCTTCCTCACACTGGTTAGACTTTCCTGCACTATCCTTGTTCCTCTCCTTCTTTCTCAGGATCTTCTGTGAGCTTCCTTCCTTGCCCTTGAAGGGTTAGAAGGCTATTTTGGAAACATGAGGCACTGGAGTCTGACAGAGTTTACAGTTGTCCTTCTCAAGGGAGAGAGCTCAGGGCTGTAGCGCGTCTTTTCTGTCAAGGACGGTGCTGCTGGCTCTCAGGAAGTAACAAAACAGAAGCAGTCTCCCAACCTGTAAAAAGTGAAACCACTCTTTTCAGTCCAGAAGTGAGCTATGTTTGGAACAGCAGGTCTGCTGCTGAGCACAGCTCTTAGTGTCTCATATTGTTCCTGAAAGACAGAATCAGAGAGGACAGGACTTGAAACACAATGGTGCGGTGCTGGGAGACTTTTCAGAGTAAAAAAGCAGTCAGTCCGAGGAAGGTTACCACAATCCTAACAACCTTTGCTCACAACTGAAGGTACGGATTTTTCTGAAAACCCAACCAATTCATGACTCCAATCCAGGGCAGTGTTTCACCTGTCATGAGATAAAGAACAAAGTGACGGTCATTCCAGGAATCTCTGACAGAAGCCAAGTTGGAAAGGATTCAGGAAGCCTGAGTTGGGAGATGCTTTTCTGATTCTTGGGAAATAAGACCTCAGTGTATGGAGGAGCTTTGGGCTGTGTGCTGTGTCCCTGTCACCAAAATCTGAGAGGGTGTGTTTATGTTGGCCTTGACCTTGAGGCAGAAGCACAAGGGTAGTTGAAAGGTCATTCTGTGGACTACTAGGAGTGACTTTCTGCAGCTCTCAAGAGCGTCTCCCAAATGCTGAAATTTCCATGGGAAGCCCCTTCACAGCTGTTTGGGGATGGGAGATATTCCTCATGATTTAATCTCAGAAAACAAACTGAGGGTTACTTGGGGGTGGGAAAGTAGGGATGGGGTGGATGGGTTATGGACATTGGGGAGGGTTTGTGCTTTGGTAAATGCTATGAAAGATGTGAGCTGGATGATTCCCAGACCTGTACCCCTGGGACAAAGAATAAAAAAAAAAAAAAGAATAATTCATTACTTTGCTTACAAAAGCCTAGAATCATTCATAGGACAAGCGCTACTTTTCCACTCTCCACTAAAGGACAGAGGCATTCCTGGTTAATCCAGAGATGCTTCAGTAAAATCAGTGCCAGCTTCAAGGCATTCCGAGAACTAGCTGGACAGAACTCAGGAGAAGGAAATGCGAGCAGAGCAGATGAGCTCAGGGCAAAAGGCTGAGAGGGAACAGTGACAGGAGGCGGGGCCGGTGCTGTGGAGGGGACCGCGGGGACCAGGAAGGGGTTATCTGTGCCTGTTTACCCTCTTCCCCCTGCCCAGTGGGACTTCAGTCCTTCTTGATAATTCTAGTATTTCTAATTCTTCCAGGCCCAGCTCTGACCTCATCTCATTCAGGAAATCTTGCGACCACCCAAGTCCATAATGAGCTTCCCTTCACTAAACTGTTTTAGTTCTTAGAGCCGTTACTGTACAATCTAACATTTGGTCAGTTGGTTGACTGATTGCATTCATTTGTTCAATAATTCAGAAACTTTAGGCTAAATACACAAAAATGGATGGCACTGTTTTTTGGTTTTGTGGTTTTAATTTTTTAATTTAACCTGGATGGCTTCTTCATGCACGTATATCCTAATTTCCCTATAAACTATTCAAACTTTTAAAAATATTTCTCACAGTCTTTAACCTGTGAACTGTCAAGTAAAACATTCAGTCCTTCGGTAGATGTTTATTTGCTGGACATGACCAGGAGATGGTGGAAAGTTCCCATTCATCACATGCTCTTTCTACCATTATGAAACATATCACCCTTTCCTGATCTAGATAACATCAAACTATTAAATGGGAAAAATAATGCCCATCTCCTTGTGTTACTGCTGTGAACTAAAAGGAAAATTGTATATAAGATATTGAGTGCGGTTTATGGAACACAGTAGGCCTTCAATGAGTGACAGCTGTCACCATCATTCGGGAATCTCTGGTTCAAAAGGAGCCAGTCCAGGGGCGCCTGGGTGGCTCAGTCAGTTAAGCATCAGAGTGGAACCTGCATAGCTTCTCTCTCTCCCTCTCGCTCTGCTTCTTCAGGCCCAACTCCTCCCCCACCCCCACTGTGCCTGTGCTCCCTCACTCTCTCTTTCACTTAAAAAAAAAA
>LNAC01000287.1:856163-961290 GCA_002007465.1 Ailurus styani | reverse complement strand
AAAAAAAGGAGGGGCGCCTGGGTGGCTCAGTGGGCTAAAGCCTCTGCCTTCAGCTCAGGTCATGATCTCAGGGTCCTGGGATCCAGCCCCGCATCAGGCTCTCTGCTCAGCAGGGAGCCTGCTTCCTCCTCTCTCTCTGCCTGCCTCTCTGCCTAATCTCTCTCTCTCTGTCAAATAAATAAATAAAATATTTAAAAAAATTTTTAAAGGAGCCATTTAAAACCTTTTTTTTAATTTAAAAGATGTATTTATTTATTTCAGAGATCTCATGACCCTGAGACCATGACATGAACTGAAACCAAGAGTAGGATGCTCAACTAACTGAGCTACCCAGGTGCCCCATATACCTTTATATATATATTTAAATATATAAATTATATATATATAAAATGATATATATATCATATATATCATTATATATATGATATATATAATGATATATATATCATATATATCATATATGATTATATATATAATGATATATATATCATATATATCATTATATATATGATTATATATAAAATGAAGTACTTTAGTTTAAAGGTTTCCTGCTAGGCTTAAAAAAAACAGAGGGACTGAAGGATAATAATAATAATAGAGACTGTGACCCTTCCCCTGAGACTTGGTGAATTGTGCTATTCAATTGTATTGAGAGAAATTTTTGAGCAAGACTGATCTCATGGGTAGTAATTGACAGTTAATTGAAACTTAACGATGGCAACCTTAATGAGAACGCTGTGGTGAGTGGCAGGCAAATCCCAGTGCGATCACTCATCCTTTCACTGTGTTTCTTCCCACCCTCCCCTCCCGGGGAGTCTCACAAGCCCCTCAGAGTCCACTCCCATTCAGATCACTACCCTTTTAGTGACTGTTTTTCAAGACTCAGAAAAATTTACCCATCAAAGCTTAATATGTTGAAGTCTATAATCTCTAATAGATGTTTCATTTGGCCTTCAAAACTCAACTTAATAATTATTTCTGCCCCCTTTCCGAACCCATTACTGGCCACAGTTCTTTATATTCCCCAGTAGTTCCGAAGAGCGTTTTATCCCTCACTCCCCAGTGACTTGATCCACCTGGGTCCCTGGAGAGCCCATCAGACCCGCGGCTCCAGCTCCCCGTCCCCATTTAACGGTAGATTCACTTTCCTCTCCTGACTCACAAACAGCTCCACGTACCCAGAAGTCTTCCCTGGGCCTGCCGGATCCCTGCCTCCCTCCTGAAAGGTCTTACTCTGTAGAAAGGTTGTTCTCATGATTACCTTTTTATCACACCTGCCTTCAGACAACATTTATCCTTCAGCTGGTGGAGTAATAAAGAGGAGTAAAGCTAAAAACCTATAGAGCAAAAAAGAAAACAAAATACTAGAAAGAATTATGGCCATGTTTCTAAAATGTACACCCTGGTGTTCATTTAAGAAAAAAAGGGGCATGGAATGTCGACCAGGTGCATATATATTAAACACATGCATAAAAATGGTGCCCACTCTTGTCTGTCATTTAGCTCTGCTTCGTTAATGTGGTGAATGTCGTCATCCTGGTGCCTTAACAAAGCGTATGATGCTGAAGCTATGACACTTGCTTTATATGTATTTGCCAGAGCCCTGGGCAGAGAAGCATTTACTTCATGATTGATCATGACAAGCTCTCATCACAAGGAATATTTCCTCTCTCTTGAGCTGATTTCCTGTGCTGTTAATTATTAGACAATTATTTAGAACATTTATAGTTTTAAGTTGAGAAATAAGACAATGATTTAGAGTCCCTATATTTAGATGAAAGAACATTTTAAAACATATTTACTGTAAACACTGAGGATCATTAATTCTCAACAGTTGAAGGTTTCCGACAGGAACAGGCCTTGGAAATTGACAGTGGGCACATTGTCAGGTAGGCAGTTGTTGGCGGTGGAGAAGTTTCAGTTATATTATTCAATTAATGCCAAGCTTCCTCCCCAGGGAGCCTTCCTATTGTTGTGATTTTGAGATAATTGATACTTCACAGTTGTTAAGTGGCTCATTGTCTCCTTCTCTCTGGCTGCCTGGATTCTTTAAGCAGTAGACTCAACCTTTTTTTTTTTTTTTAAAGATTTATTTATTTCACAGAGGGAGAGAGATCACAAGGTGGTAGAGAGGCAGGCAGAGAGAGGGGGAAGCAGGCTCCTCGCTGAGCAGGGAGCCCGATGCGGGCCTCGATCCCAGGACCCTGAGATCATGACCTGAGCCGAAAGCAGAGGCTTTAACCCACTGAGCTACCCAGGCGCCCAGTAGACTCAACTCTTAAGAGCCTTTCCCTGCTACAGACTTCTGGTGTGGCTTGAAACAAGCCTAGGGTCTCCTCTAGTCTCCTGAAAAGTTTGGTGTGGCACAGACTTTGTCATTAGAGAGGCCTGGCATTCAAGAGAAGCAACTCTGCCACTTCCTTAAGGGATGAAGGATGCCCTTTGATAAGCTGCTTCCCTATCAAAGGAATTGCTGTGTTCTCAGAAGACAGATAATAAATAAATTCCTGCCTGGAAATTCTGAGGCAGGATTTCACCCCTGCCATTTATGGTTTAAAAATTGCATTCTTGTGACCAAAATGTCCTTCTTCTGAATGGAAGAGTCTCAGGCCCCAGACTGAGTGGATTGGGTCCTGCATCTTCCACACACTTCTTTGGAGCTTCTGTGGGACTAGGGAAACCGACCAAATGGCTATAGTCTTGGAAAGACTGGGGGAGTCCTAATGGGACCTGCTGGGATGGGTCAAAATGCAGTAGCTGCTGGGAGACTAGAAATCCTTGCAGTCTTCTGCTATTAGGAACAGCTTTCCAATCATACTGAGAACCTTGGAGAGGGACATAATCATTTTGTGCTCTCAAGAGCCCCAACAAAGGTGGAAGCCATCTCCTGGATCCTTGATTCAACCACCCTTTGGACCAGGCTCCAGAAACTATGAAGTCAGCATTCTTAAGTCTGACCCATTTAAAAGGAAAAAATGCCACCAACTCCTCTAACACTGACTTACATGTTCTTGTTCTTTGTATTATAATGCTGCTTAAATATGTATAAGCATATTTATTATTTATATGGACAACCAAGTATAAACTTTGTTTATAGCTCTTATATAAGTACAAAACCAAAACAAACTCACAAATTAAATACAAACTAAAAGCAAACTGATAATATTTTTTTCAGAAATTGAGCTGCTGTTTTCTAACATACCTGGGGTAGACCTCTGGTCTGCTGGGGTCTACCAAGGGCTCTAGTGATGACTCAGTCCTATCCCCGCCTCCACCCCACCACCACTTGCCTGTGTCCAGAATGATCACAAAACCTTTGCTTGTGCAGCATGTTGTAACATTTGGCTTTGGCAAGAACATATCAGTTATATATTTTGTTTGCTTCTGTATTTACTTGTCTGAGATACTTAAAATATAACTAGTGGATTTGAGGCGATCGTAAATACTGGTGGAAAACGTGTTACTTAGGAAACAAAGATTATATGGATCATCTAGATTGGTGAGTATCAGTGCTCCACACATTTTGATCATCTGGGGGTCTTTAAAAAACAATCCCTGTGTGGGGACCCACCTCCAGAGATTCTGATATAATTGGTTCAGATGTAATTCAGGTTCAGGATCTGAATATTAGTATTGATTAAACCTCCCCCCCCCACCCAAGACTCCAGTCTCACCAGGATTGAGAACCGTTGATGTAAGTGATGCAGAACATTCTGGTATTCATGTCTTAATGGTATTTCTTAGAATAACTTTAAAACAAAAACACAAAATTATAAAATTCTAAGACAATTTAAAGACCTTTAAGAATCAATTTTTAATTCTCAGGAGTATGTGAAATCTTGTTTGAAAACTACCGGTATAGATGATGACTTTTCAGCTACATTGAAATAGTTCTCTAGTGTGTGTGAAACTAACCATTTCTGCAGACCTTGAGGGAGCTCCGAACTGTGCCAGCCTTGGATGCATACAAATGAGTAGAGTGGGGGACACAGGTAATTAACTCATTATTTGCATATCATGAGATAAGGGCTGTGATACAGATAAGCACTTGACAGTAGGGTTGCTACAGAGGACTGATTAGGTCCACTGAGTCTTGAGATGAGAGGACGTAGCTTGAGTCCAAAGAGAGGCAAGGGGGAAGGTTCTGGCATCACCATTCATTCATCTAACAGTGAGGATCTCATCAAACCACTGGACTTCTTTTCATTGGTTTCCTCAACTAGCAAAGAGAGCTAATAATTCAAAACAGTCCTGCCAATCTTATGGGTTTGTTATGACAGAGAAAGATAGCTTAAAAATATAAACTAGTATCATCATTACCATTATAATCTTTTTTTTTCCCCAATGGGAAAATATTAAGCAAGCAAATAGCCTACCAAGATTTTGGTGTCAGGATCACCCTGTTCTAATCAAAGGACCAGAAGTATACTCAGGGTCTACATTTGGGAGGGCCTTAGATGTCCTCCCTTCACTCATGCCCGGCATATTGACCTATATTTAAAAGTATTTGACACTTGAAAAAACAACAATAAAATCCCACTAATTTCTTGAGCTCAAATAATAGTAAAATATTATTTTAATGGGTTTATCTTTCCCTACAACATACTGATCGAATGAGTAAAATCCATAATAGAATATGTATGCTTCCTGGCACATTTAAATGGAATGTCAAACTGTCCCGTCAAGTTCTAGTCTAAACTGAACATCCCTGCACTTAGTTGGAAGGCCTCCTTCCGGGTGTAGCCTTCCACTCAAGGCCTCTTGGCCTCTGACTGCTTCTCTCATGGTGAAAGAAAGATGGAAACACAGACTTCCTGCTGCAAGTTCTGTCCTCCCCTCCCCAGGTCCTGAGCACAGCCTCGCTTTGGCCTCTTCCAGTGCTTCCCCCTGGAAGGGTACAGCTGCTTCTGTTTGTTGAGGTAAAATCAGACAGCCTCAGGCCTATTTATTCTGAGTTTTTACTTTATATCTATTTTTTAGGTTTTATTTTTCTTCTGGCATGTTAGACAGCAATACCCCACGGAACTGAGAGTGATGTCTGTGGCTTTAGACGCTATTGGTTATTAGCTTCACTATCCTTTATTGAGTATTTACTGCTTTCCAAGCATGGATTAAGTGCTGGAAATGCAAAGTTGCCTCTCACTGCCTTATCTGTAGTAGTTTTTACCGTGTGGTTTACGAGGTGAGGCGTAGGGACTGCTCCCTGGCACCTAAGGGTGGCGCCATCAAGGTGACCCAATGGTCATACCAGTAGTGATAGTGGTGATTACTAAGGCACTTCCTACCTCAAGGTCCTCATAGTCTAAAAACAGAGACAGATATAAAAAGAGAACTTATCTCTTAAAAAACTAAGACTCCAATTATAAAGTGGTATGTTCAATTGAAATCATTTAAGAATACAAAATATATTACTAGAGAAATAAACAACGACCCAAAGTTGGGCAACCATTTGGACATTTTGATGTACCTCCTTGCAATCCAGTATAAGGGCTAAGAGGAAGAGACTCTAGTTCCATGTTCAGATCCCTTTTCTGATGCTCCTTCGTTGTGGGGGTCTGGACAAGTGTTGCTGATACCCTTTGTGCTTCTGGGTCCTGGTCCATGAAATGGAGATTGTAATAGTGCCTACCTGCTAATCCAAGTTAGCTCTTAAAACAATGTCTGCTTAGACTAACACTCCATTTGTGGGAGGTACTATTTTCTTCTCTTTCCATACTATGAGTGTATTATAACCATATTCATATTTACACATTAGTAAATAGTATTATACACAAACACTTTCCATAAAAAGAATATTTTAAATGGCTGTATAATCACTCGTGAGGATATATCCTCATTAATGCAACAAACCTGATATTGTTAGGCATTTAAGTGCTTTCTCTTTTTTTGGTATTATAAACTATGCTTGTTTCGCATTCTTTTCCTACATCTTTTGCCCACATTTGCTTGTGACTTTGGATGTTTGTAGAAGTGGGTTTGCTGGTAAAAGGGTACAAAAGGCTCTTGATTTTTGTTACCTACTGTTCCAGAAAGCTTTATCAAATTACACTTTTACATAAATGCAACCTTGTCATGCAATGTGAGAGACAGGGCAGTGCAGACTGCCAGTCAGGTGGGAGAGGGCAGATGGCTTCCTACTGCCCAGCTACTGTCCTCTCCTGTGAAAGACCCGTAGACAGCAGTTTCTTCATCAGTCATATTATAAGCGCCATGTTAGGAAACTTCCAAGTTTGCCCCTTTTGAAGCAAATTATCACCTAGAGAACATTGTTTTACATCATTGTCTGTATAGGTGCTTGTTACGTTAAGTTTCATGTTTGTGACTTACCCAGACACTGGACCTACCCTTGTTCCAAGCTCAGGGCGCACAAAGAGCTTCCATTTTTTGTATCACCTTCTGCTCTTGGTTCCTTTGCCACTGATATTTTAAAGTAATATTTATAAAAAGAAAGACACCAGGTTGAATGGCTGGAAGAATACTTCTCTTTATTGGTTTCCTCAACCAACAAAGAGAAATAATAATTCTAAACAGTCCTGTCAGCCTTATGGGTTTGTTATGTCAGAGCAAGATAGCTTAAAAATATAAGCCAATACCCTCATTACTATTCTAGGCTTTCTTTTTTCCAAAGGGAAAATATTAAGCAATCAAATAAGATTAAAGATTAAAAACTCATCCAGGGAAAGACAACTTGGTTCCTTCCATGGTTTCATTTGCTCTGGATCCTGGAGCTTTGTGAGAGTGACATGACCTTTCCTAGTCCCTAATGAGCTTGGAAGAAGCAGCTTACTGCAGTGAGGCCACTGCTACGCCAACCATGTCATTCTTTGGTGATTGAGGGGCTGCTGGTTCCAAGAGTGCCCTGTCCAATGTCGCTGACGCCCCAAGGATCAAATGCAGGCCTGTCTCCACATTCTCACAGCTGGAAGCAGACAGATGTTGGGCAAGCTGGTCCAGTTCCAACTCAGAACAACAGTCAACCCTGAGGATGGCTAATCAGGACTGTTAGGAAGGGACAGGCAGGAGCAGTTTGTTCATTCTTTAAAATTGGCATCAACAATGATGAATTAAACCCAGAACGTAAAATTCATCTTCTTCTTGACAGGTGATATAGCAAATGTCACTCTCTCTTTTTTTTTTTTACATTTTTTTTACAATTTAAATTAAGTAACATAGAGTGTATTATTAGTTTCAGAGGTAGAGTTCAGAGATTCATCCATCTTCTATAATACCCTATGCTCACTACATCAAGTGCCCTCCTTAATGTCCATCACCCAGTCACCCCATCCCCCTGGCTCCTGCAAATGTTGCTCGTTGAGTAAGAGAACATAAACTTCGCACCCAGTGAAAGCCAAACACTCAGCATCTCCTAGTAAAACCTTAGTGCCACGCTTTCTTTGCCTTCCAACTCACAAGTCCTCCGGGGACGAGAAGTGTTGCCAGTGTTTAAAGCTGATCTTCTTGCGTACTTAGACGTGTAGTTTGGGTCACTGATGATATGTTAGAAGCATTTCCAGCTAAGAAAATTATTCTCAGAAGCTTTAGTGACAAAAGTGTTAGCTTTATTTCTCGTCAAAATGACAAGCCTTTGAAGAGTTTCAGAAATGTGAGCAGCCTTAGGGATGATAGAAATATTATGAAAATGTAATAATATCTCTACAGCAGGCTCCTTATTCCTTGGAATCTCCATTCAGCAGCTGTGTTTCTCTCTCATTAGTCCAGGCATTGGCAGAGCTCATGAAATAACGGGAATGAGAGGGACTTTGATTTCGTATTTTTAATAGCATTTTCTTCCACCAAGTTATGAAAGTCCTACATGCTCAAGGCAGAGAACTCGGAAAATACAGAAAAATCACCAAGAAAAATAATCTCCTAAGGATTCACAATTTTGCTGCACAAAAGTAATCATTGTCAACATTTCGGTGAAAGTTCTCAATTAAAGAGACTTTTAGAAGATGTCCATGTGTACACCGTGTTCCTTCCTTTCTCCACACTATCCTGCATGGGTTTTGAAAGGCTGGATTGCTCCTAAGTCATTCCAGGAAAATTATTAGTTTTTTCAAACATCTCTGGAGGTGCGTCCATTAGCAGTCATTTCTAGTTTCTCACAAACCTTGAAATTAAGAAATTCTCTGTGTAGTTTCTGAGCAGTGGGCTAGGTGTGAAGGATATTTGGGTTCTGGTCCCACCTCTGTCACTTATTTACTGACAGGGTGACCCCAGGCCAGTCCAGCCTCACTGCCCTGCCTTAAACCCCTCTTAGCTCTAATGCCCACTGGCCTGGTTCCCTAACCTCTCAGAGCCCGTTTCCCGATAATTAAAGTCACTGAAGGGGATCAGTGAGTTTGGGAGGTTTTTACATTAAAATTTTTTTTAATTTTATTTTTGTTTATCTATAGACTATATTTTTTAGAACAACTGTACATTTTACAGCAGTTTAGAGCAAGACTGGGTGAAAGGTACAGAGATTTCCCATGTACCTCCTCTATCCCCCAACACATAGTCTTCCCCACTATCAAAATCCTGCACCAAAATGGTACCTTTGTTGTACCATTGATGAACCCACATTACACACGTTACCACTTGAAGTCCATAGTTGACGTTAGTCATGCTTGGTGTTGTCAAGCATGGGTTTTGACAAATGGACAATGGCGCAAATCCACCATGATAGCAACATCTGGCATGGTTTCCCTGCTCTAACAGTTCTCTGTGCTCTGTGCATTCAGTCTTCCTTCTTCCCTCCCTCGAAAACCAATGATCTTTTTTTTACTCTCTCCATAATTTTGCCTTTTTTACAATATCATATAGTTGGAATCATATAATATATTGTCTTTCCAGGTTGTCTTCTTTCACTTAGTAATATGCCTTTAAGATTCCTCCACATCTTTTGATAGCTCCATAGCTCATTTCTTTTTAGTGCTGAGTAATGGTTTACTGTCTGGAAGTACCTTAGTTGATTTATCCATTCACTTGCTGTAAGACGTTTTGGTTGCTTCCAAGTTTGGGCAATCATAAATAACAATGCTATAAATATCCATGTGCAGGTTTTTGTGTGGACGTAAATTTTCAGCTCGTTTGGGTAAATACCAAGGAACATGATCACTGGATCTTTTGGTAAGGGGACATTTAGTTTTGTAAAAATCTGCCAAAACTGTCTACCGAAGTGGCAATACCATTTTTCATTCCTACTAGAGCTCCTGTTTCTCTGCATCCTTGCCTGCATTTGGTGGTGTCAGTGTTCTAGATTGGGGCATTCTAATAGGTGTGTAGTGGTATCTCATTGTTGTTCCAATTTGCAGTTCCTTAATGGCATATGACCTGGAGCATCTTTTCATATGCTTATTTGCCATCTGTATATTTCTTCTTTAGTGAGGTGTCTATTCAGGTCTTTTGCCCCCTTTTGTTTGAATATAGTTGACACACACTGTTTTGTCAGTTTCAGATGTATAACTTAGTGATTTGACAAGTCTATGAATTATGCTGTGTTCACCACAAGTATAGCTCCCATCTGTCCCATTACATCATCACCTTCACAAGGTCATTATATTCCTTATGTTCTGCTTTTATTCCTATACTGTTCTTATTCCATAACAGGAAGCCTGTATCTCCTTTTCCCCTTCACCCATTTTGTCCAAACACCCATCCCCCTCCCCTCTGGCAAACATCAGTTTGTTCTCTGTATTTATAGGTCTGATTCTGCTTTTTGTTTAGTCGTTTTTTAAGATTCCACTTATGAATCAAATCATATGGTATTTGTCTTTCTCTGTCAAACTTGTTTCACTTAGCATAATACCCTCTAGGTCCATCCATTTGGTCTCAAACAGCATGACCACGTGCTTTTTATGGCTGTGTAACATTCCATCGTGTATGTATACCACATTTGCTTATTTGTTCATCCCCTGGTGGACACTTATGTTGCCTCCATGTCTTGACTGTTGTAAGTAATACTTAAGTAAATAGAGGGGTGCATATATCTTTCCGGGTTTGTGTTTTTCCTGGGTAAATACCCAGTAGTGGAATTATTGGATCATATGGTATTTCTATTTTTAATTTTTTGAGGAATCTCCATACTGTTTTCCACAGTGGCTGTACCAATTTAAATCCCTGCAAACAGTGCACGAGGGTTCCTTTTTCTCCACATTCTCATCAACGGTTGTTTCTTGTCTTCATGATTTTAGCCATTCTAACAGGTGTGAAGTGATATGTCATTATGATTTTGATTCAGATTCCCCTGATGACTAGTGATGTTGAACATCTTCCCATGTGTCTGTTGGCCATCTGGATGTCTTCTTTGGAAAAAAGTCTATTCAGGTCCTCTGCCCATTTCTTGATCAGATTGGTTTTTTTGGTGTTGAGTTGTATAAGCTCTTAATATATTTTGGATATTAACCCCTTCCCAGATATGTCCCTTACAGATATCTTCTCCCATTCAGTAGGTTGGTTATCTTTTTATTTTCTTGATGGTTTTCTTTGCTGTGAAAAAACTTTCTAGTTTGATGTAGTCCCAATAGTTTATTTTTGCTTTTGTTTCCCTTGCCTTAAGAGATATATCTAAAACAATGTTGCTACAGATGATATTAGAGAGATTACTGCCTGTGGTCTTTTCAAGGATTTTTATGGTTTCAGGTCTTACATTTAGGTCGTTAGTCCATTTTGAGTTTGTTTTTTGTATGGTGTTAGAAAGTGGTCCAGTGTCATTCTTCTGCATATGGCTGTCCAGGTTTCCCAACACCACTTACTGAGGAAACGGTCTTCCCCCCACTGTATATTCTTGCCTCCTTTGTCATAGATTAATTAACCATATAAATGTGGCTTTATTTCTGGGATCTCTATCCTGTTTCATTAATCTATAGGTCTGTTTTTGTGCTAGTACCCTTCTATTTTGATTACTACAGCTTTGTAGTTGATCTTGAAATTAGGGATTGCGATACTTCCAGCTTTTTTTTCTTTCTCAAGATTACTTTGACTATTCGGATTCTTATCTGGGTTCCATGCAATTTTTAATACTATTTGTTGTAGTTTTGTGGCCTATTTTTTAATTGGGTTGTTCATTTTATTATTGTTAACTTGTAAGAGTTCTTTGTATATTTTGCTTAAGAGTCCTTTGTCAGGCATGTCTTTTGCAAATATTTTCTCCCAGTCGGTTGCTTGCCTTCTCATTCTTTTGTGATTATTGGTTTTTAAACATTCTTCTGCTTGAAGACTTGTGTTCTAGAAGGAGGCTCGCTGGTGGAGGAGGAGAGGCTGAGTAAGTGGGATCCAGCCTCCTTCCTTCATATCTCCTGCTTTTGAAGTTTCACTTCACTCAGTTTGTATGTGAAGGTTTTAGATGAGGTTCAGATTTTCAAGAGATTTTGATTCTCAAAATAGTTTAAAAACTACTTAACTAGATGAACATAAGACCCCTGTTAAATCTGTAATTCTGGAATTCTGCATCTCCTTTTTGCAATGTAATATAACCTTTCTCTCCTTCAGGAAAAATGAGAAATCTGTCATGTGACACTTTATCAATGTAATTTTCATCTACTGCTGTGTTCACTCAAAATGATGAAACTGGTAAACCTAAAGAACCACAGGCGCCATCCACATGCCCACTTGTGTCTTCAAAATAGTAATTTTTGATGCTAATTATCTTTTCCAAAATAATCAGAGAGCACTATCAGCCATTTCAGTCTTATATCTGGGTAAAAAGTATACCTGTAACCTTGTGGCTCTGGAGATAAACATACAAATCAGGACCAAAAATGTGCAACCTTCATCTATTAGCAACCAGTGCTGAACATCGCAAGGTGTTCAAGTTGTGCTGTTCATTTCGGGGGGATGAGCTTATGTACATTTCAGCTTATTATATATTCTTAGATCATATGGCACTTTTTTTCTGGCTTTGAAGCTAAGTCAGATGAATATTTTATAAACATTTGCATTCATACTAACACTGTTGATTTGGCAGAAGGTGGAGGGATGTCTTTTTAATTACTTGATGCATATATTGCCTCTTTCACAGAGAATTTGAAATGGCTTGCTAAAATTTTATGCAATGCAAAGGGAGTAAATCAATAACTGGCAAAATTTGTAAAAAAAAAAAAAAAGGAAAATAGAGTGAATGAAATAATAAATCCAGGAATCAGATTAGCATGCAGAAGTACATCTGTACAGTTCTTAGGAGTGGGCCACAAATTTGGCTCTGACTTTCCTTCTCTTGGCCAAAGCATAGAGGAGAAGACATTCCATTATAAGGTTCACAGACTTTTAATAAAAATAAAAGTAAATAGACCAGTTGTTTAACATAAAAACTCTCCTTTGGGCAAATCTCTACAAAGTCTGTTTCTCACAATTAAGTTTTGATAAGGATAAATGGAACCGAGTACTTGGAGTGTTTTCTTCTCTGGTGAGAAACCAGATGCAGATATTTTGGATTGCCAGTTTGGAGAAGATCCAGATGTTTTGATAATAAGCTGGGCAGTGGTCAGGGCTAATGGCTTCCAGTGAAAATTGTTAACTGCACACAGTGTCTGATAGGATGAGTTCAGGCCCTTACCATTGTACCACAGGTGAAGGTCAAGGGCTGGATTAAGGCGTTAATAGGCAGTAGCATTCATAATGTGGAGGAAGTATTCAAATGTAGCTTCATTTCATGATGCACCAGCACAGGAGTCCAATCTCCAATCTGCCCATTCTGGATCATTTTCCTTTCTGGGCGTTTTGTGCAGATATCTAGGTATGTTCTGCCTACTGCTGCTGTGTAATAAATTACCCCCAAAACAGGTTTAAAAATGTTTGGAGTCTCTTGGTCATGAATTTGGCCAAGGCACAGAGGGAATATCTTGTCCCTTTCCCCCCACCCCTCAGATGGGAGACTCATGAAGCAGGGGTATTTGATAGTTTCGGGTGCAGTCATGTTGAGGAGTCTTTATTCACATGCCGACAGTGATGCTGGCTGTCAGATGGGACATCAGCTGGAGCTGTCAACGAAGGTGCTTTTCTGTGGTCTCTCCTCATAGTTCCCCCACAGCTTGGTACACTGCCCTTCTTAGGGGTGGCAAGGGCTCCTGGAGCCAGTGTCCCAGCTGACAAGGCAGAAGCTGCATGGCCTTGTGTGATAATCCCTTAGAAGTCACACAGCATCACTTCCAGTCCATTTATTTTTAAATCACAAGCAAATCATGGGTCCACCCAGACTCAAGGGAGGACACAGCTTGGACATCTCTAGGGGAGGCATGCTGGCATCATGTCATAGAGAAGCATGTTGGATGGGAAATATTGTTGTGGTCACCTTTGGAAAATACAGTCTGCTCCAACATGTAAGAGTTGCTTCCTTCTCTGCGTTGTTGCTCATTGCCCTTAAAATACCAAGCAAGAAAAAGTGAGGTCCAGGGAAATGCATTTATGCAGATTATTTTGGCTGACCTTCTCTGGGGAAAAAAATGAGACCCTCAAGGCCTTCTGAGACCAGGCCAGCTACTGGGACTAGGCGTTCTGCATGGAACCTTGTGAATAAATCCCTCTGTAATAGATGGGCTGCACATTCTCCATCAAATGTCCCTTCAGAACATCTTCTTGACCTCAGAAACCTAGTAATTGACTGTTTGAGGAATAGGAAAATCAGAACCCTGGCTCTTTCTTTATAGGTTACAGATATAACTAACCAAAATAAGGCTTTTAAGCAAAACATAGGTCCATATTACATCCCTGTATCTTATTTATTTTATAACTATAAGGCTGTACTTCTTAATTTCATTCATAGGAATTCCTAATTCATAGGAATTATCCTAAAAGATATAAGGCTAGGATTTAATTTACTACAAAATTAAAAACTGACATTTTTTATTTGAGTATAGTTGACACACAATGTTACATTAATTTCAGGTGTACGATATAGTGATTCAATAGGTTTATACGTTATGCTCTGCTCATCCAAGCTACCATCCGTCCTCGTATGTCATTATTATGATATCATTGACTATATTCCTTATTCTGTGCCTTTTATTCCTGTGACCTATTCATTCCATAACTGGAAATGCATATCTCCTTCTCCCCTTCACTCATTTTGCCCAATCTCCCCCACAACTGCAATTTAATATACAAAAGCTCCATGCAAAAGAATGAAATGGTACCACTTTCTTACACCCTATACAAAATAAACTTAAAATGGATTGAAGACTTTAATGTAAGACCTGAAATCGTAAAATTCCTAGAAGAACACATTGGTTCTAACCACCTTGACATTGGTCTAGGATTACTTTTTTGGATCTGTCTCCGCAGGAAAGGACAACAAAAGCAAAAATAAATAAGTGGGACAACATTAAATTAAAAGGCTCTTGTATAGTAGAGGAAACCATCAACAAAATGAAAAGACATCCCACTGACTAGGAGAAGATATTTGCAAATAAAGTATCCAATAAAGATTTAATATCCAAGATATAAAAGATACATAGCAAAAGCCAAATAATCCAATTTAAAAAGTGGGCAAAGGACCTGAATAGACATTTTTCCAAAGAAGACATCCAGATGGCCAATAGGCACAAGAATAGATACTCAACATCCTGAATCATCATGGAAGTGAAAAATAAAACCATAGTGAGTTACCATCTCACACTTGTCAGAATGGTTATTATCAGAAAGACAAGGAGTAACAAATATTAGAATGTGGAGGAAAGGGAACCCTCGTACACTGTTGGTGGGAATGTAAATTGGTGCAGCCACTGTGGAAAATAACATGAAGCGTGCTTTAAAAATTAAAAATAGAACAACCATGTGATTCACCAATTCTTCTGGGCATTTTTTCAAAGAAAATGAAAATGTTAATTCAAAAAGACATATGCACCCCTATATTCATCACATTATTTACTGTAGTCAGAATATAGAAACAGCCCAAGTGTCCATGTCCACCCATAGATGAATGAATAAAGAATATGTGAGATACATTTGTGTGTGTGTGTGTGTATGTGTGTGTGTATACACACAATGGAATATTACTCAGCTATAAAGAAGAATGAGATCTTACCATTTGCAACAACATGGATGGACCTAAAGGGTATTATGGAAAATGAAAGGAGTCAGAGAAAGAAAAATACTGTAGGATTTCACTTATATGTGTAATTTAAAAAGCAAAACAATGAACAAACAAAACAACAGAACTAGAGTCATGGTACAGAGAACAAACTGCTGGTTGCCAGAGGAGAGGGGAATGGGAAGATGGATGAAATAGGTGAAGGAAATTAAGAAGTACAGCCTTACAGTTATAAAATAAGTAAGATACTGGGGCACCTGGGTGGCTCAGTGGGTTAAAGCCTCTGCCTTTGGCTCAGGTCATGATCTCAGGGTCCTGGGATCGAGGCCCACATTGGGCTCTCTGCTCAGTGGGGAGCCTGCTTCTTCCTCTCTCTCTCTGCCTACTTGTGATCTCTCTCTCTGTGTCAAATAAATAAATAAAATCTTTAAAAAAATAAATAAGATACAGGCATGTAATATCCAGCACAGGAAATACAGTCAATAGTATCATAAAAACTTTGCATGGTGACAGATGGTAATTAGACTTGTCATGGTGATCATTTAATAATCTATGTAAGTATCAAATTACTATGTTCTACATCTGAGAATAATATAATATTGTATGTCAATTTTACTTCAATAGAAAACTGAGACACATGGCTGCCACTTAAATTATTTTCTTAAAAAGTGTAAATTTAAGATTTCTTCTCAAGTCAATTTAACCAGTTCATCGATTTCACCATGTGAAGTCATTAAGGGATTTGTCCTTTGAGTCAGCTTTAAAGTATTGACATACCAAGTATTTATCTTTTAGGATTTTTAGTAGATTTCATTAAAATTATACTAAATTGATGAATATCACTGAATCATTAGCATATGATCTCATAGTCATCTGCGCCAAGAGGGTATTCATGAGTACATAGTGATGCCAGATGGACCATTGCGTTCTCATGTTGGGTTCTGGCAAGAACACTTCTCTTCACTGTGATCCCTCTCACTTTGAGACCACTTAGAAGACGACTTGACTAACTGTGATTTTACAAATACTAGTGTAACAGTAAATCTTGTTCAAGGAGTAGGTTATGAATAGGTTTTTTACTTTTCAGGTAAATAATCACATCAATAGAAGGATGAGTTTCCTACCTTTGGACAAATACTGCTCAGAGCAATACTCTTGTTCAGTTCATAAAACAAGTAGTCAACTCCTACATGGCACAGAGCAACTTTTAAATCCTTAGTAATATTGGGAGCTGTATCTTTCAATCATTACTAATTAAACATTCCAATGTCCTGGACTTGCCCCTTGGTTCTTTAACTTATCAGTTAGTATCAACTATGCTAGTATCTAGGATGAATGGTTAGCATGACGGGAGATGATGAGGTGGCTCTAGAATCTGGATCATGGTTTCCATAACAAAATGGGGCAATACTGGCACTTGGGAAGAGAAACAACTTCTAAGTTAACTAGGAAACCTAAGGCCTTAGAAATGTGGGAAAATGGCAACAAAAGGAGGTATGCAAAACATGCCTGTGACTTTATCTCTTGTTATACAAATTCATTTATCTAGTCATTAAGCTATGAAATATTTTTCATCTTGCTTTAGAGTCAGACAACCTCTCTAACAAACAGACTCCAAAATGCATAATGGCCCGAACACATAGAGGTTTATTTCTTGTTTACTTAATAATGCTGGGTGCATGAACAGGCTAGGTTTGGAGCCCCTTTTCCCTGTGACCATGCAGGGACTCAGGTTGAGGAAGGCTCCAGTCTTGATTGGGTCCTTTCCAAGGTCTTTTTAAGAGTTATCTTCATTCCAACTAGCTAGCCAGAAGGGTAAAAAAAGGCAAGGAGGACCACACACGGCAGGGAAACACATGGAGAAGCTATCCTCAGAGTCATTTTACACTATGATAAAGTACTTTCCACAGAAGAAAGATGTAGTCCATGTTTTCAAGATTTTACCTCTCAGCAGCCACAGTATGAAGAACCCATGGTTCTTTTATTTTATTATTTTTATTTTTAATTTATTTTTTTAAAGATTTTATTTATTTATTTGACAGAGAGAGAGAGAGAGAGATCACAAATAGGCAGAGGCAGGCAGAGAGAGAGGAGGAAGCAGGCTCCCCGCTGAGCAGGGAGCCCTATGCGGACCCTGAGATCATGACCTGAGCAGAAGGCAGAGGCTTTAACCCACTGAGCCACGCAGGTGCCCAAGAACCCATGGTTCTTAATCCTGGAGAGGCATTAGACTTACCAGTGGGGGGAGGTGTTTTTGTTTGTTTGTTTGTTTTTTCAGAAAGAGAAATTCTTTATTTTTTAAAAATTTTTTAACTTTATTTTTTTTCATTCTATTCAGTTATCCGACATAGAGTACAACATAAGTTTTTGTTGTAGTGTTCAATGATTCATGAGTTGCGTGTAACACCCAGGGCTCATCCCAGCATGTGTTCTCCTTAATACCCATCACTGGGTCACCCCACCCCCCACCTTCCTACCTTCTGTAACCCTCAGTAATGGGGAGTTTTTTTTTAAAAGCACAGATATATACCCTCAGCTTCCAGTCAGCAGGTTTGGGTGGAACCTCAGCAGCTGTATCTTAGAAAATTCCCCAGGAGATTCTGAGAGACAGCCACATTTGAGAATCACAGACTTTGGAGAAAAATCTCATAGAATTGCCAGTAAACAATAGCAATCTAATAAAAAACACATGTCCTTTTAAGCATGCTGAAATGAAATAAATAATTGTTTACCTATTCACATAGTTTAAAAAATCAATGTGATTTTATAACTCATATAAAGGAGAAATAATATTAAGCTAATGTAAAATAAAATGGTATGTATTTCAATGCAGATGCACAGGTTTGACTACAGTAGGAAACATCATAGTAAAATGCTTGTACCTATCTATAATAAATGTTTGGATGTAAGATGACTAGGGACTTTTTTTTTGAGATTTTTTGAGTTGTTTAAAAGTGTATTTATGGGGGGCGGGGGAGCATGAGTAGGAGGGAGTAGGGGGGAGGGGCAAAGGGAGAGGGAGAAGCACCGGGCTCAGTTCCAGGACTTCCAGATCATGACCTGAGCTGAAGGCAGATGCCTAACCAACCGAGCCAGCCAGGCGCCCGGACCAGGAGCTGTTCTATATAAGAAGTACCAGCATAATGAAAGAACAGAGGTAGAGACACCAAAATAAGAAAATTAAGAACTAACCAAACCTCTTTTTATATGCTGAGAAGAGAGAAATCAATTTGATTGATTTAGTAAAAACGTGCCAAGGAAAACCAGACTGTCCAAGTGAAAAAATAATAGGAAATAAGATAATTTGGTGCATGAGCTGGGTTTTATTATGTGTATTGTCAAAGTAATGCCTCTGTTATGACATAGCATGAATAAGAGCAGAAGAGTATAGAAACATATATTCTTTTAAATTGAGACAAAATTGGTATATAACATTACATTAGTTTCAGGTGTACATTATAGTTCAACACTTGTATTCACTAGAAAGTGAGCACCATAGTAAATCTAGTTACCATCCATCACTATATAATTAACCCCCTTTACCCATTTTACCCACCCTCAACCCCCTTCCCCTCTGATCACCAACTCATTTTCTATGAGTTTTGTTTTATTTGTATTTTATTTTTTAGACTCCATATATAAATGAAATCATATGGTATTTATCTACCTATGTCTGACTTATTTCACTCAGCAGAATACCCTTAAGGTGCATCCATCATGTTACAAATTATAGGATTTCCTTCTTTTTTATGGTGAGTAGAATTCCACTGTATATACCACATCTTTATTTATCCACTGATGGACGTGTAGGTTGCTTCTGTATCTTGGCTATTGATGAGCAATGAACATAAGGGCACACGTATCTCTTCAAATTAGTGTCTTCATTTTATTTGGGTAAATATTCAGAAGTAGAATAGCTGGATCACATAGTAGTTCTATTTTTAAGTTTTTGAGGAACACCCCTACTATGTTTTATAGTGAATGCACCAATTTACATCCAACCAATAATGCACAGGCATCCTCTTCAATATTTGTTGTTTCTTATATTTTTGATAATAGCTATTCTGATAGGTGTGAGGTGTTACCTCATTGTGGTTTTGATTTGCATTTACCTGATAATTAGTGATATTGAGCATCTTTTCATGTGCCTGTTGGCCAGCTATATGTCATCTTTGGAAAAGTGTCTACTTAGATTATTGACTCACTTCTTACGAGATTGTTGGTTTATTTTTAAGTTGTTTGAGTTCTTCATATATTTTGGATGTTAACCCCTTATTAGATAGATGGTGTGCAAATATTTTATCCCATTTAATATGTTGTCTTTTCGTTTTATTGATAGTTTTCTTTGCTGTGTAGAAGCTTTTTAGTTTGGTATGGTCCCATTTGTTGATTTTTGCTTTTTCTGCCTTTGCTTTGCGAGTCAGACCAAAAAATTCATCACCAAAACTGATGTCAAGGAGCTTACTGGCAATGTTTTATTTTAGTTTTATGGTTTCAGTTCTTACATTCAAATCTTTAATCCATTTTGCTTTAATTTTTGTGCATGATACTGTAAGATAATAGTCTACTTTCCTTCTTCTGCATGTGGCTCTCCAGTTTTCTCAACACCATTTATTGAAGAGATTTTTCATTCCCCAAGGTATATTCTTGGCTACTTTTAAAATAATTGAATATGTATGGATGTGTTTATTGCTAGGCTCTCTATTCTGTTCCATTGATCTGTGTGTCTGTTTTTATGCCAGTACCATATTGTCTTGATTACTATAGCTTTGTAGTATAGTTTGATATCAGGAGGCATGATGTCTCCAACTTCTGTTCTTCCTTCTCAAGATTGGTTTGGCTATTTGGGGTCTTTTGTGGCTTCATGCAAAGTTTAGAATTATTTCTTTCAGTTCTGTGAAAGATGACATTGCGATTTTGGTAGAGATTACACTGAATATGTAGATTGCTTTGGATAGCGTGGACATTTTGACAGTCTTAATTCTTACCATCCATGAGTATGGATATCATTCCAGTTATTTGTGTCTCCTTCCATTTCTTTTGTTAGTGTCTTACAGTTTTTGGGCTACTGGTCTTTTACCACCTTAGTTAAATTTATTCCTAGGAATTTTATCCTTTTGGATGCAATTGTAAATGGGAGTGTTTTAAAAAATTTCTCTGATAGTTTGTTATAGAAGCATAACAGATTTCTGAATATTGATTTTGTATTCTGTACCTTTGCTGAATTAATTTATTAGTTCTAACAGTTTTTTTGGTGGAGATTTTAGTATTTTATATTTATAGTATCAAATCATTTGCAAATAATGACAGTTTTACTTCTTTTCTAATACAGATGTCTTTTATTTCTGTTTCTTGCCTAATTACTATGGCTAGAACTTCCAATACCATATTGAAAGAAAGTAGCAAGAGTGGGCTTTCTTGTCTTGTTTTTGATCTTAGAGGAAAAGCTTTCAGCTTTTCACTGTTGAGTATGATGTTACCTGTGGGTTTGTCATATGGCTTTTATTATGTTGAGGTGCTTTCCCTTTATACACACTTTGTTGAATGTGTTTATCATAAATGGATTTTAAATTTTGTCAAATGCCTTTTCTGCATCTATTGAGATGACCCTATGATTTTTATTTTTCATTTTGTTAATGTGGTATCTCACATTGATTGATTTGCAGATGTTAAATCATCCTTGCATCCCTGAAATAAATTGACTTTATCATGGTGGATAATTCTTTTAATGTATTATTGAATTTGGTTTTCTAGTATTTTGTTGAGGGTTTTGCATCTCTGTTTATCAGGGATATTGACCTGCAATTTTCTAATTTTTTCTTTCTTTCTTCCTTTCTTTCTTTCTTTCTTTCTTTCTTTCTTTCTTTCTTTCTTTCTTTCTTTGTTTTCTGTGATGTCTTTGGTTTTGGTATCAGGGTGATGCTGGCCTCATAAAATGAGTTTGGGAGCACTCCCTCCTCTTCAATTTTTTGGACAATTTTGAGAATGGTATGTCTTAAATCATTGGATGTTTGGTAGAATTCACCAGTGAAACCATCTCGTCCTGGGCTTTTGTTTGTTGGTAGTTTTTTGATTACCAATTCAATCTCCTTACTAGTAATTGGTCTATTCAGATTTCCGTTTGCTCATGATTTAATCTTGGAAGATTGTGTGTTTCTAGGAATTTATCTATTTTTTTCTAGATTGTCCAATTTTTTGGCACATAATTATTCACAGCAGTCTCTCATGATCCTTTGTATTTCTGTGGCATCAGTTTTAACTTGTTTGATTTTTGATTGTATTCATTTGTGCCCTCTTTTTTTTTTTTTGGAGAATTTAGCTAGAGGTTTGTCAATTTTGTTTATCTTTTGAAAGAAGCCGCTCTTAGTTTCATTAGTCTTTTTAATTGTTTCCGTTTTTATTTTATTTATTTTTGCTTTCATCTTAATAATTTTGTTCCTCTTACTAACATTGGGCTTCATTTGTTCTTTTTTTCTGGTATCCTTAGCGGTGAATTTAGATTGCTTCTCTGAGATTTTTCTTATTTCTTGAGGTAGGCCTGTATTGCTATGAACTTCCTTTTTAGAACTGCTTTTGCTGCATCCCAGAGATTTTGAACTGTTGTATTTCTATTTTCATATATCTCAAGGTATTTTATTTCTTCATTGACCCATTGGTTCTTTTGTAGCATGTTGTTTAATCTCTATGTATTTGTGATTTATCCAGTTTTCTTATTCTACTTCATCTCTAGTTTTGTATCACTGTGGTCAGAAAAGATGCTTGGTATGATTTCAGTCTTCTTAAGTTGACTGAGACTTGTTCTGTGGCCTAAAAAGTGATCTGTCTTGGAGAATGTTCCATGTGCACTTGAGAAGAATGTACTCTGCTGCTCTTGGATGGAATGCTCTGTATATATCCATTACATCCATCTGGTCTAACATGTCGTTTAAGGCTTGTCTTTCCTTACTGATTTTTCTGTCTGGATGCTATATCCATTGATGTAAGTGGGTTGTTAAAGTCCCCTAGTATTATTATATTGCTCCCTTAGGTCTTTTAGGTCTGTATTGCTCCCTTAAGTCTGCTTTATATATTTTGGCCCACCTATTTTGGGTGCATAAATATTTGCAAATGTTATATTCTCTTGTTGGATTAACCCTTTTATTGTTATGTAATACTCTTCTTTGTCTTTGGTTAAAGTTTTTATTTTAAAGTCTATATTTTGTCATATAAGTACAGCTATACCTACTTTCTTTTCATTTCTGGTTGCGTGGAATATCTTATTTCATCCCTTCTCTTTCAGTCTCTGTATGTCCTTATATCTGAAATATACTCATACAAAAACATATCTGATCTTAAAAACTCAAAATTTTCAAGGTGAATATTCAGTGTATAGAACTCAAAAAGGCCTCAGAGATAATATCCTTTGGATAAGCAATGAAGAAGAGATGATGAATTGGAAAAAGAAACAGTAATATATAAATAAGTGGTGATCAAGAAGTCTGTGGGAAACCCCTGGAGACAGTGTCAGTCCAAGACAGAAGACAAGAACCCTAAAACAATTTTAATATGTACTTTTCACAAAATGGATTTATTATACCATAAGATTATTTTAAAACACATGGGGCAATAACACGATATTTTGTTACTGTCTACTATTTTATAATAGTTGATTCTTATTTTATTTAGAAGAAGAGTTTTAAATCTGTTCTATATATTGCAACCAGGTATGTTTCTTTTGTAGTACCTGCACACCTGCACTGAAATCATTTCAGCTAACCACATAGTTGGAAAGCTTATGTAATGCATTCAATTGGCTGCATCAAGTGAATAAATTATTTATTAATTTTCAGAAAAGGTATTCCATTTAAGCTTCCCTTCCTATATAGCCAACCTGCATACTGGACTTTTTGTATACAGTCTTGCAAAAAATTTTCACTACAGAATTTTCATTTGTAGTAGGATTAATTCATTAGTACATTCAAGAAAATATCCTTCATCATTTGGGACTGTCCCATACCTTGTAGGACATCCAACAGGTCTCTCCCACTAAGTGGCTCTGGCAACCATGAACTGTCCCAACACCCCACAAGGGGACAGTACAAGCCCCCCTGAAGAACTGCAGTCATAGGTGAAGCACCAAACAAATGGCATGCTCATCAAACTGTCAGTCTTGAAGGAACTTCTGAGCAGACATGCTCTTCGCTTACTTTAGGGTTAAAGGCCTATTGGCTGACCTACGGATTAATCACAGGCTAGAAAGAGAAGTCCCTTTTGATGCAAGTGGAGTGGCAGCTGGCTGGCCCAGACTGCTTCCCTCTGTGGACTTGAGGAGTTTTCTTTCTTTGCTACCTTTACCCTTGGAGTCTTTTTTTTTTTTTTTAATTTGGTCAAACTGCCATAGAGTGAAGGATTCTCCCAGGGTCTACTGTCACATTCTTCCTTTTGGAAGAGAAAACATGTGTCCTTGTTTGAAGAATTGGTCCTGAAGTATCTGCCAAGTCATGGGCCTCGGAACTTGTCATTCCCTTTGAAACAGTCAGATGTGCCTGCCCGTGCAGGTCAGTGGTTGGTTGTGCTAGCGCTTCCTCCTGGGCGCCACCGCATGCACTCATGCCCTCAGTGTCCATGCCTGCATTCCTCCAGCTTCCCGAAGACTCCATGACCTGGACAAGTGATGGAGGTAGAGGGGGTTTCCAATGGGGTAAAAGGAAGAAGGAAGAGCAAGAGGATCCAAGCAGAATGAGAGGAGAGAGAGAATGGAATCAAGCGTCGGTGAGAGCAAGAGAGTGAGAAAGATTGGACTGACATCTCTTCTATACGGGGGGCAGGGCGGGGGTTCCTTGTGGCTTCACTCCCCATTCTTTTCTACCACCAGATTTCTCCGTAGACTCTTCCTGCATCTCCCAGCGTTGGCCAAGATTCAGAATATGTAGAAGCTCAGATTGGCTAGTAACATTTTAAGACTGGATAATGACATCCAGATTGTTTTTTTCCATCTTGGGGATTTGGAGCAGCTCTGAGAGTTGCAAAGCCAGTCTTGTTGCAAGAGTATTTCTGAAGGCCCTCACTGTCTGATCACTGGCTCTGAGCTGCTGGGCACAGTGGTGCAGCCGTCCTAGGTGGCAGAAACCACCTGGGATATGGAAATTACCAGCAGCCCAGTTTTGCATTTGCCAGAGCACCTGAAGTATTCTGGGACTTTGGATGTCTGTTGTTTCTCACAAACATCTCCTTAGGGGCAACAGGCAACAAACCATGGACCATATTTTGCCAGAAAAGCCCAAAAGGATGATAGCTGCTATTGTCAATTATTGGCATTTCGACAGGACTGTATTTTTATTTCAGAGTATATTTACACAGTTAGGAAGCAACTGTTGACAAGGATGAAATGATAAGCTGTACTGGTGCCAAAACAGGACTAGAAAAACAGGCTTGTTCCGAGAATGGCCTGCAGCCCAAGAGTCAGTGTTAAGAAAATTCTTTCTCCACTGGCAATATCCTCACTTAAAACATTAACACTTAAAAATAAGGCTTGGAATCTCTGTTAAGTAACGTAGCGCATGCTCACAATAGGTCCTTAATGAAAGCCTTCCACGCATGCACACATGGAAGAGGAGCCAGGGTGGCTGGCAGTCACCTTGACTCTGCTTGCTCCCCGTGTCTTTGGTTCCCTCGAACCAGCATGGGATTATCGGTGAATGAGGCCAGCATCCTCAGTGGTGACAAAAGAGGAAATTGGTAGAAAATGCATTACCCAAGTTGTTTTAACTCAGCGCTGTGGCCTAGGCAGGTTCCCAGGACATCCAGCCAGATGCAGGGCCTCAGGGAGATGTGAGGCTCGGATGTGTGTGATGACAGAGAGGGGAATGGGAGGTGGGGCCAGAGGAGCTTGGAGGTGCCTCGGACCTCCAAGCTGCTGGTGCACCACTTTCCTGCTCTCCATCACCTCCAGGCCAACCCCAGGGCCACTGGACAGTTGCCCATTTTCCTAATGGACACATTCTTTCTCTATCAACAGTTTGCATGGAACGTAGGTAAAGGAATCCAGCAACTTCTTTATTTCACTGCCTTTATGTTGCTTACTCTTTCTGTGGTCTCTTTGCTTTGGATCCAAGTGCCTCTGGGTATCAAAAGCTACACTATTCCATTCAACTGCATGTAAGCCAAGATCCTGACCATCCTGGTTTTGTTGTTGCTGTTTCGGTTGTTTTAAAGCTTAGCCATTTTCCATTCTGGGCAATTACAACTCTGTTTACTATGAATTCCGTGGTGGAGGTTTTTCCCCAGCCCACACCTATGGGCTGCGCTGTGAACAGTAACTTGTCACCACGTTACCAGTAAGGGTCAGGGATTCGTAGACTTGGGGGCCTTCACTTGAAGGTACAAGTGAGGAACGGGAGGGAGAGGACAAGAAGAAATCTCTTTAGGAGAGGGCCGGTGGGCTCAACAGAGGCTAATGAAAAAAGTGTTGCTAAATAATGCTTTGTCTGGAGGAAAATACAGCATCATCTGCACCCTGTAACATGGTAGGATTAGGCAGAGTGGAGCTTATTTCTGGACTATTTACTTGATAGGAAATCCATCCTTGTGATCTCAAGACAAGACTGATCCATCCTATCCTCCTCTTGCTCCGAATACTTCCCACCTCTTGCACACTCACCTTCCTGTGGTCCTTGCTCTGAGTTCACAACTCAGATAGTCAGATTCTTTCAGGTACAGGGGACAGAAACCCCATTCATGCTATTTTAAGCAAAAAGGGAATTTTGGGGTTCATGTGTTAGGAAGGAGACTGTGGAAGTTCCAAGGTCAAAGGAAAACGATAAGAGTAGGACCCCGTGACTGGAGCCAGGATTCCCCCGGCCCCCCACTGCCATGTAACTATCACGCCTGCTTTCTATTGCTCAGCGCAGTTCTGCAGATGGGAGCCCCCAAGGGCAGGGAAGGGGCCACTACTTGAAAGCCGAACATTCTCACCCTCCATGCTCAGCAACCTAGAGGGAAGAGTTTCTGTCTCACAACTTCCATATGCAATCCCAGATTCTGTCTCACAACTTCCATATGCAATCCCAGAGAAAGCTCTGATTGTCTAGCTCAGGGCTAATACTGTCCCAAAGAATAGGGTGATCTGATTGTCTAATTTCTGTCCCGAGTCTACCTGTGGACCAGGAAGTAAGATCTATCACCAGATGAAAGGCAAGAGCGGGGGCAGGGGGCGGGGACATCAAACAAACAAAACCCAAACATGCCTGGCAGTGAAAAACAGCAGTTCCCAGGGTCCTCTACATGCACCACCCCCCAAGAAACCTTTCAGCTGAGGATGAAAAGGCCCTAAGCCTGACCCGAAACATAACAACAAATTAGATCCTACCTGGAAAAATGACCTGAATCACTGCACAAGTCATTCTCGCTCTCTGTGCATCTTACCAGAGTGACACAGGTCTCCTGAGAGTCTCCCTGATAATGACCAGGTGTGGAGTCAGCACGTGGGGCTTCATTCCCAGCTCTGTTTTGTCCTGAGGAGTCTTCTTAGCAGGTTAATGCTCTTCTCTGCCCTTTGGTTTCTTCCTGAGAAAAGGAGTAATAATGCCTCTCTCACGGGGTTGTTGTTGGCATTAATGGGGTAGTTTGTGTTGGTGTCCGACTTGACAGAGAGGGGGTGGCTAGTGGAACCATTACAGCCCCAAGGCAAACAGTGCCTGTCATCAAGGTCTCTTGATGACAAATCCTGGAAATTGGCTCCCATACAGGAGGCTGGATGGGTTTCTTGGTGCTCACAGACATGTATATTGATTAGGAATTTTGTAGAGTTGCTTAGATAAAATGGGTCCCAAACTTCCCCATTGCTGTGCGGGGGTTTGGGGAGGGGGCACGGTGCTGGCTGGGTGTTATTCCCACCCACACCACCAGTCTCCTAGACCTCATCCTCTTTGAGTTTCTCTGTCTCACTCTCTCTCTCTCTCTGCACATTCAGGAGTGTACACATTTCTGTCCAGCACCCTGAAGTCTCTGGAGGAGAAAGACCATATCCACCGTGTCTTGGACAAGATCACAGACACCTTGATCCATCTGATGGCCAAAGCAGGCCTCACTCTGCAGCAGCAGCATCGGCGTCTGGCCCAGCTCCTCCTCATCCTCTCCCACTTCAGGCACATGAGGTGAGGCATCCTTAGGTTCCCCACGGGAGCACCGTAACGAATGCCAGCCCTGGGCCGGAGAGTGCTGGCGCCTGAATGCAGGTGGCCCCCTTGGCACAGTTCCTGGCATGTGAGAGGCAGAAGTGTGAGGGCAGAGGAGGGAAGAACGCAATCTGGCTAGGGCATGGGGCAGCTGTTGGAGAGCTTTCCTAGAGGAAGTGACATTTGCACTCAGTTGGAAGCCCACACAAGGCCTCATGGGAGAGGGAGTGGGTGGAGGGAGGGAGGACGGCAGTGTTTGGTCGTCACTTTGTCCTACCAGTCAAGGCCAGTCTGTGAGCACACCTATCCTCTGAAGGCCCTGGGCACATCCCTCGTGGTTCCTGCGTCATATTCCCCCTACGTACACTTAGAAATCCTGAGAGCATCTCAGTCCCTACGCCTCATGGAGAGTCAGTACTGATTCCTCCATTCCTCTCAGACCCTCCTTGCCACCCCTCACTGCCGCTGCCCGCATCCCAGCCAGCATTCCTTCTGGATTTCTGCAGTGGTCCCCTAACGCGCCTCCCTGCATTTGGTCTTGACCGCCCCCCGCCCCCGCCGGAACCCATTCTCCACACCAGAGCCAGTGTGGCCATCTAATACCACACCGACTCACATCATTCCTTTATTTAAAACCCTGAAATAGCTTCCCATTGCTTTAGGCCCTTTATTTTACTTATATAACTTCCGTGCTCTAACCCTACTTAACTTTCGAGGGCTTCCTGAGAGTCTGAGCTTTGGCTGTAATGACTGTTCTCTGAGTCATGGGTGGGCTGCAAGTTGGCTGGCAGCTCTGTCCAGCCTCTTGGGTTCACTCCCACATCTGTGGGGCAGCTGATGGAGGCCGGGCACAGCTGGGAGACTCCAGGTTGGCGAGGTGACTCTGCTTCCGGTGTCTTTTAGCCTCCTTGTACCTGCGGGTTAGGGACATACTCTCCTCATAGTGATGGTAGAGGTACAGGAAAGCAAGCCTGTAAGGGCAAGTTCATCATCATCTTTCAGTTGAGTCACACCCACTAATGTTCCACTGGCCAACAAGTCACACGATGAGGCTTCAAGTCAAGATCAGGGGCATGTGGCACGGGGAATGGATTTTTGTGAACAGTAAGCTAACCCATCATGGCTTAGGTATTCTTTTCAGGAAGGGTCTCTTGACCCTTCACCCAGGTGGGATTTGCACCCCGTTCTTCCTGATTGCTGCTGCCCATTTTATTTTTCTCTCCACCTCAATTAGACTATACACTCTGTGAGGCAGTTACCACAACCCATCTTGGATAACCTGTGCACCCAATACCACCTAGCTTAGGGCTTGGCACATAGGGCAGTGAATATTTTGTACAGGAGTTAAGGAAGGATATTAGCAAAGGAAATGGAGCCTTTCTGTGCCGAAAGGAGAAAGCAGTCTCGTTTCCACTTCAAATAGTCATGTAGAGTGGCTGGCCAGGGGCTTAGTGGATACTATTCCCAGGAACAGAACCCGGCCTGTGGGGGAAGAGATAAAGAAAGTGGAGCAAAAAAGAGCCTAGGAAGGCCATAAAAATGAGGTGCAGTGATGATACTAGGGCTCAGGTACCCATGTAGGATGAAGTCTATATGGCTTACACCCAGACCCTAGGAATGAAAACGAAATTTCTTTTCTTAGTGGGTGTGAGGGAAGGGCCAAAGTGTCTGGAGGATTGGCTTAATTTTTACGGGACTTTCATACCTTGAGATTATGCATCAAGTGGCCAGAAGCTTGTCCCTTCAAAGTCCTGAGAGTCCCCCTCTCTGGAGAGAACCTAGAAAATGGGTAGCTTCTTGAAAAAAATAAATGTTTCTTTCTTTGTATCCCCCCAGTCCCATATACGGCATCGTATATATCACGTAGGCTCACAACATTATTGCTGAGTGAATGCATATGTGAGTAAATGGCTGAATGAGAATTACTTGAGCATTTCCCCTCCCCTGTGAATGCAACATTCCCATTTGATGACTTTCGCTTGGCGAAGTTTGAGAGCGAGTGATTGCAGTCTCTGTTCTCAGGGATTCCCTACGTATCTGGTGTCATAAACAGAGGACTCACCTTGGCCAGGTAGAGTGGGGCACTGCCTTCGGAGCACACACTTCCAGTCCTTTCCCATCTGTTTATTTTTATGAATCTTACAAAGAGGGACGCAGGGGGTGTCAGAAGGCCAGTCCTCTCCCAGGTTTCCCAGCTGAAAGAGCAACCTTCCCCTTGCAGAGACGTATTCGCTTTTACTCCGGGCTAGGAATGTCAAAGACGTTGTAGAAACCATATTGCAGATGAAGGTTTTTATCTGTTGGTAGGAATTGCCGAATTTTCAAATCTGTCAACTGCTTTTCAGCAGTAGCAAGCCTAACAATTAGTGAATACCCCAGTATATCTGCAGTAAATTTATAGTTCTCTAGTCGTTTTATTGGTAACGTATGGTGGCAGGCAGCAGCCGTGAGAGAGCTCTCTAGAGTTTGTTTGAATTGTGTGAAAAGCTGGAGAGAAGCTGCTATTCTAGTGGAAGCTGTGAGCATTTTCTCTCTCACTGGGGCGCACGGGCGTGCGCACGCACACGCGCACACACACACACACACACTCATGTTCTGGGGCCTTGTTACATCCAGTCTGAATCACAGGGCTCTGCTTTATTAAGCTTGGCCTCAGCCATATGTTCTTACTCAGAGAACTTCACACCAGATTTCTCGTGACTATAAATGTGATTCATCAGGTTGCATGGGCAAGACAGTGTGAGACCCAGCAGGCATTTACCATTAACAACATTTTAAATGAAAAACAAACCAACAAACAAGCTCCACGTAGATATGTAATCAGGTTGTGGTATTGTAAGACCTGAAGGTCTGAGGCTGGGTTTTCATGGCCTGTCTCCAGCTTGTGCTGGCTCCTCCCCCACCAAAAAATGGCACCTATTTCCAGGGCACTCTTTAGGTCCCATCTCCTCATGATACATAATTCTTTCTAAAAAATCTCACGCTCGGTCAGAGCTGTTCTGTGTCTTTGCCATGGGTGGAGGGATGGGGCAAGAGCAGAGTTGTGGCTGGGGGCACACAGGGGAGCACAGAGGTTGAAAGAAGAAATGCCATTTGCCCACATTTCCCTGTGTCCATTTGCCCCATATTTTCTGAGCGTCTGGCACATTCTTGGCATCGCTCTAGGCCCGGAGGATGGGCACGCCACTGCCCCTCAGGGAGCGTGCCCTGAGTGTGCTGGTATGTGCAAGCATGGCAAGGGTAGGTCTGCGCGTGGCCGGAGAGGAATTTCCGGTTGTCCTAGAGCTGGGAGGAAAACAGAGTAAATGCGAGAGGACAGCCGAAGCCGCAGGGCCTTGAGGTCACTGCGACTGTGACAGCAAAAGGCCTTTCAGAGGAGGTGGCATTTGAGGGTTTGGGGAAAGAGTCTCCAGGCAGAGGAGGCAGCAAGTGCAGACACCCGTGTCTGGAAGTGAAGCGCTCAGTTTCTTCCAGCTCTTTCTTAAAAAGCTCAGTTTTGTGTTTCTTTCTAGCACAAAAGCCAGCGAGGCTAGAGAGCACGACCCAGGGGAGAAGAGGCAGGAGGAGCTCTGAGAGGTCTGCAGAAGCCACACCAGTTAGCCCTTGTAGAGCATGGAAAGAAATTCAGATTTTCTTCTGATTAAATGGCCAACACCTGGCAAGTCTAAAGCAGAGGACGCTCTTGAACTGTTTTCCGAATTTTAAAAAACTCCCTCCTCCGCGGCCGTCTCGTCTCTGTTCTCTTTTTAGATGTCCTGCTAATAGAGGGGAAGAGAATCTCATGTGGGGCAGGGGAAGGAAGTCACCTGCAGGGCAGATCCCGACACGGCTCTTTGACCAGGGGGAACGCTTGGCGGGCAGGGGTCTTGGCGGTTTGCTCTCCTTCCCCTTCGCAGGCGTCCAGCAGAGCCCGGAGCTCGGCGCGCTGACGTGGTCGCCTCCGTGTCTTCCGCCCGCAGTAACAAAGGCATGGAGCATCTGTACAGCATGAAGTGCAAGAACGTGGTGCCCCTGTACGACCTGCTGCTGGAGATGCTGGACGCGCACCGCCTGCACGCCCCGGCCGGCCGCGGCAGCGGGAGCGCGCCGGTGGAGGAGATGGGCCAGGGCCAGCTGGCCACCGCCGGCCCCACGTCGTCACATTCCTTGCCAGCGTATTGTATCACGGAGGACGCAGGCAGTTTCCCCACCACGATCTGAGAGCCCCCGGGCTACCCCAAGGTCCTGAGAATCCCCGCGGCATTTACCCACGTCCCACATCGGACAGCAGTTCCGCATCCGCGCGCACCCAACACGCACCGCCGTGTGACTTTCCAATGCGAGTGGCCATTCGTTTGCTTGCTCAGTTCGTAGGGGCTCGCCTTCTTCTGGGAACAGCCAGAGGGATTCCAGGGCTAAATTCTTCGAGTCTCAGTGTCTCTCTCTCTCTCTCTCTCTCTCTCTCTCTCTCTCCCTCCCTTTGCTATATTACTAAGCATGAGGATTCTGTAGCTTTTCATGACCGAACTCAGTCTATGAGCTGGGACTCAGGTGACTGTGCATTTACGCTGCTTGGTTGAGACCCAGACCTGGAGAGTGGACATTTCATCTCTGTGAAGGGCTTTTTAGTGGATCTAAGAAAAAGCCACAGGAAAGACTGGAAAGTGGCTCCTTTAATTGCTGACTTGGAGAGAGCTAGGTCAAGGGTTCATTATGGCATTGTCTTGTATTCCTATAGTACCGTATCATTTTATTAAAGTAATACCTTAAAGCTTTTGCTCTGTTGCATGGCTGGAGCTGAATATTCAGTGATTGTCTATTCGTTTGCCCTATAGGAATACAAGATGTCCACAGAGAAGGGAGGCGCCCTAACTGTCAAAACTTTGTCAACGTAATACGCTGCACCTTCAGATTTGCTGCATGTTCTTCCACTGGTTTTTGAGAACACTACGTGTGGGTCATGGGTTCCAGTTAATTCTTGCTTCCCATGGACCTACGGAAAACAGCAAGTTGATCCCAGTTAAGTCACCTCCACGTAGACCAGTTCCCTTTTAAGGGATAAATTATTGGGTTTTGTTTTCTGTTTTCAATTTATGAAAGAAAGCCTCCCCCGCCCCCCGCCCCCCGCCCCAGGACTTGCCATAAATCAGCTTCAGGATCTATTCTCCTGTGGTCTCACACTCACCAGCAGAGGGCGCTCTGCTAGGATCTTCCTGGTGTGTAACTTAGAGGGTGAATTCATCACAGGTAGTAGTGCCCAGCATATGACCAAGGGCAGTTTAAATCAATGGGCACCCTGGTGACACTTTTAGCCCTGGGGCACTTGGGTCAAAAGTAAATGTGCATGATTATTGTAAGTATGAGAGAACAGGAGGAAGGTAGGGTAGCAACCGGAGAAAACTGAAGGCTCATGGTGACCCTGCCTCGGGCTGTAGCTCTACCCGGGAGTGCCCCTGGCAGGCCCTGTGTGCACTGTGGGGCTGCTCTGGGATCCATGGGCCACCCTTCTCTTCTCACCACCCTGACTGGAAGGAGCAGCTGTAGACAGCTGTGTTCCCAGTTGGCCCAGCACACTGTTGGGTGGGGCCAGAGGGCGAGGCTTAGAGGCTCGCCACTCAGGCTGCCTGGGACCTGGTCAGAGTCTACGTGCTCTTGGTTGTTTAGAGCTCATCCAGAAACCAGGGTTTGGCCTTGGGGAAAAAAATTCCCCCAAAGCTCATTTCAATAAACTTCATAAGCCAAGAAAGCAAGACTAGAATTGGGCTGTAGGAATCCTTGGACCTACAGGCTAAACGAGAAAGGCTCAGTCCGGCCACGGGGCCGCCTTCCCTAGGCCTTTGCTTCTCCAGAGCAACTAGGGTTTATCTCTTCTTCTCAGCCAAAAAGTAAGTTTGGTTTCCTCCGGTGACCTCATTGTCTATAATTCAAAACCCATTGAGAGGTGATGTGTTAGCCAACAACCCAGCCAAGCTTCTAGGGCTTCTTTTGGGATGCCTATTTCAAAAAGTGGATTTCATTCATTTTTGATTACTTACTGAGCACCAAAGGACTGGAAACCTGGGAGGGCCAAAAAATAAAAACAGTTTTTTTCATATATGTGCATCTGAATTTAGGAGCAATTTTGTGTATCTGCAGTAAGAATATGTTTAGAACATAATTCTTTTGTTGTTGTTTTGTTTAAGAAGCACCTTATATAGTATAATATATATTTTTTTTGAAATCACAATGCTTGTTTATCAGACAATTGAATGTAGCAATTCCGTTCTGAATTTAATTTGACTGGGTTAAACATGCAAACCAACGAAAAATACTTGTTTTTTTTTTTGTATAGCTACCTTGTCATATATGCAGTCATTGATGTGTAGGGCCTGGTGATTATTCATTTAAATGAAGATCACATTTCATATCAACTTTTATATCCACAGTAGACAAAACAGCACTAATCCAGATGCCTATTGTTGGATATTGAATGATAGACAATCTTATGTAGCAGAGATTATGCCTGCAAAGGAAAATTATTCAGGGCAGCTAATTTTGCTTTACCAAAATATCAGTAGTAATATTTTTGAACAGTACCTAAGGGGTCAGTGGGTTCTTTTTAATGTTTATACTTAGATTTTCTTTTAAAAAAATAAAAACAGACAAAAAAATTCTAGTACTATAGATGATGTAATACCAGCTAAATCCAAACAATCATAAAGTGGAGGGTTTTACATTATTCATCTAATGTGTTTGTATTCATGTTAAAGATACTACTACATTTGAAATGGGCAGAGAACACCAGATGGTTGGAATGTTAGCCCAGGAAAATTCAAATAATCTTAGAAATCTCTTTTTATTCTTATTTGAAGTGCCACTGATGGACAGCTGACGCTTTGCAGCTGATACTGCTGTTGGGGGTAGGGAATATATTGTATCTACCCCCCCACCCCCCATGTTGAGGCAATTTAAGCTTTGAAAGATAGAATCAACCTGGGGGTTAGGGTAGGGTGGGGAAGTAGGTTCAGGAATTTCGAGAGTGGGAAATATTTGGAGGCAGATGGATCCTGGCACCTGGGGTATGCATCAGGCTTCTGTATTCCTCTCGTACCCTGTGAACTACGAATGACAACCATGTCTAAAATGGCAGCTGGAGGTCTATGGAAGGCCAAGCATCGTCCATGGTACCGTCTAAGGAATAGCTAGTGATCTGAGTTTCTTTTGGCCGTTGCTTAGCTCCGGGCTTGCAGTTATGATTCTGGAATGCTGCCGTGCAACCATCAGAGAGGCTAGTTCATCCAAAGAGAAGACCCTACAGAGGTTGCAAAATCCAGCCCCAGAGGAAGTGGCGTCATTGGTTAGAGTTTCCTCTGAACCTTGCAAGGCTGTCTAACCATGCCGTATCCCATCCCTTTTGGGGGCTGAACAAATAAAGGACTTCCTGATAATTTACTCTCTATCACATGAAGGTATTCGCGCATTAAAATCTTATACACTGAAATGGCCACTGATTTAGGCTGTTGGTTTAGAGTACCCCTGTATACATGAAACTAGTTCCAAATCCCTTCCTATTCATACTTTCCCACTCTGAGATAGACTGTGGATGCCGGGAATGATCACTAGGACCGTAGTAGTAGCTAATATTCACAGGCAGATCTTTTTTGGGAAATGAGTTATTTGGAAGGCAGTTAGAGTCTACAGTAGTTTGTGAGGCAATCCTGCTTCCCTTCCGTGCAAGGCTTGGGAGGACGATCCGGATTACACTGCACACTTCGTAGGTGAACTCCCTGAAAACTTACTCTCAACTGGAGAAAGGCATTCAACTGTGGTCTTAAATATTCATCTTTTCACTAGTGTGATTCCTCTATTTCTAACTGCATCTCCTTCTCATTTTGGGTTAAAGTGAGTGTGGCCTCTTTCTATGTTGTTTGTAATTGTTTTCTAAGTAACCGTCGCCTCAACTATGGCACTTCAATTTTGCACTGTCTTTCAGAGGTTCAAGGAAAATTTCTATTCCTTTTTTTTTTGCATCCAAATGTGCCTGAACTTTTAAAATATGTAAATGCTGCCATGTTCCGAACCCATCTTCAGTGTGTTTGTGTAGAGCTGTGTACCCTGGAAACAACATACAGCCCCACTAGCAGGTGCCTGAGATGTGGACCCCTTTGCATTCACAGAGAGGTCATTGGTCATAGAGACTTGAATTAATAAGTGACATTATGCCAGTTTATGTTCTCTCACAGCTTATAAGTGATGCTTTTTGTGCACAACATATTCTTCAATGTAGAGCTCTTGTTTTATGGGAAAAGGCTTTTATGCCAAATTGTGTCTGATGGTTTAATATGCCTTTTCGCTGATGCATACTATTACTGATGTGGTTCTGTTTTGTTGCAGCTTTGCTTTGTTTAATGAAACACACTTGTAAACCTCTTTTGCACCTTTAAAAAGTAAGGAGTCCAGTGGGATGCTCAAGCACCTGTAAATAATTTTCTCAATCTATCTGACGGTGAAATAAAAAATTAAACGAATGACAACCGGCTTGGTTTCTGTAAATTCCCTTCATGCTAATGGCTCACCAGTGATTGCCTCAGATCAAGGTGATAGAATGCAGGGAATCCTGAAGATCTGTCTGACGCCAGGCTCCTTCCCCCCGGGGACGGGAGGGAGTGCGTGGATGTTGAAGGAAGGCAGACGTGGCTTCACTTCCCGGCTCCATAACATACAAGGTTTATGATCATTGGCAATGAATTTTCAGAGCCTCCCCTTCCTCGTCAACAAAATGGTGACAGTAACACCTAATTCACAGGGTGGTTTTGAGGATTATATGAGGTGCTCTCATTCTATACGTGTCTCCACAGTTTGTGCCTTACTACCCTTCTCTGAATACCAAGGAATGGAGTTGTCTTCATGTGCTGTGTGTTATTTCCAGGGCTCTCCCGCTTTGGAGAGAATGTTTAGCAATCCAGTGTGTCAAGGTTGGAATGGTGACTGAAGGTAGATTCTACTCACAAACTCCAGAACACGGGCTCCAGATCACATTCTCCAACATGATACATTCTTAAGCCTTTACGGACATTTAAATGAAGAACTCCCATATTTAGGGGCGCCTGGGTGGCTCACGGGGTTAAGCCTCTGCCTTCGGCTCAGGTCATGATCTCAGGGTCCTGGGATTGAGCCCCACATCGGGCTCTCTGCTCAGTGGGGAGCCTGCTTCCTCCTCTTCCTGTCTCTCTGCCTACTTGTAATTTCTCTCTCTCTGTCAAATAAATAAATATATTTAAAAAAAAAAAGAACTCCCATATTTAGATTTGCTTCTCCCAAAATACAGAATATATGCCTCAGGGAAGCAAATTTTCACAACTTTCATTATTTACACTACAGACTATGTGCATTAAAAAGCTAGTTTTATGTTCGTGTTCACGGTTGCTTAAAATTACAAGGTTTAGAGATACCACCAAAAAAGACATGCTAAGTCCAGGTGAGAGATGTTCACTCAAGATAGAGATACACTTTCTACCGGAACTGCCTGCAGACAATCTGGGACACTTGGCTGAAAGCTGAGGTGAATTCCCTGCAACAGGTGTTTCCTCTGTGTGGATGAGATAACCTCTAAGCCAAAATGTTGAGGTTCTCTCAGCATTAGGGATGATCTCAGATTTTCCTTTCCACCCCAAGTTACCATACATGCACATTTATACACATAAAAGTACCATTTACTGGGTGCTTCACGATGCCAGGTACTATCTTTATACAAATTTTTCTAAGTAATCTTTACCTAGTGATGATACGAGGGTAGATATGTTACTGTCCTTACTTACCGGTGAGGAAGCTGAGGATCATTACAATTCAGTAAGGTTCCCAGTATCGGAAATCTCATGAATGGCAGACATCTGACCAGTTCTCCTGACTGCAAACATGAGTCCCACTTCAGCAACTGGGATTTGAGCTTCTTGGAAGTTAAAGCCACATAGCACCTATGAAAAAATGTTAAAGATTTATTTATTTATTAGAGAGCGTGCGCAGGTGTAAGCACACATGTGTGTGGGGGGAAGGGGCAGAGGGAGAGGGAGAGAGGGTCCCAAGCACTCTCCTCTCTTAGTGCAGAGCCCAACGCTCCATCTCACGACCCTGAGATCATGGCCTGAACCAAAATCTAGAGTCAGCGGCTTAACCCACTGAGCCACCCAGGCGCCCCAATACATACAAAACTTTAATCAAGATCAGAGAATGTGATAATGTTTTCTTTAAACAAGTTTGACATTTTATGAGTAGAAAAATTCACATGAACTTTTAAGGCAAAACATGACTCTTTAAAGAATTATGGCATTTTGGACAGGAAGCTTAATGCTACGTCCTTCGAGTTCTGAAAAAAATGTGTCCCCCCTCTCTTTCCACTGGGTGGCCCTTGAACAGCAAAGCTTGCAAAGCACTTCCTTTGCTATCGTCCCTGACACTTAGTGCCAGAGCTTTTTGGTTTTTGAGGTTGTACCAGGCACCCTTCCTGCCCCTGGTTTCTGCCAGGAATGGCGGGTGAGCTGAGGAGTGATTTTCCTCTGTACCTTGGCACCAGGAGGAGCTCTATTTCTAGTTGATGACCTGAGACTTTGAGGTCTGAGGCCGCGGCACCCCCACCAGAAGTGGGGCCTTCAGAGGTGACCGTACCTAGGTGAGGCTCACTCCCTTTCTTTGCCACAAGACCAGCACCTGTCTCATGGCCCAGGAATAAGACCACGGCCCTCGGCCAAGGCACCCGGTGTCTGGTAGAATGGACAAAACAGTGGCTTTCATCCCAACTAGATGAAAGTCAAGGAAGGAAACAACTGAAGCAAGGAAACATTTGGGCAAACATTTTCAAAAGTGATTTTGAAACTGGGTGGGTAAACCTCAGTGGCTGGAGCAGCGAGGAGCAGAGGAAAGGAGTCCAAAGTGGCCAGTCTGGACACTTTGCCATGAGCCAGTCACTCAGAAGGCCACGAGAGAGCACTCTGCGTGACCTTCCAGACCCGGTGCACTGCCAGGCCTCTCTGCTGCACTCGACCTGTCATCAGGTGCCTTTTTATCAAGATACCAGTAACTGTGAGAAAAGCCAATGAAAGGTTCGTGAGCGGATAAAGACTTTTTATGGGATGATTGAATTCTTGAGTTCACCCCCAGGCTCACCAGAGTTCCAGCCATGAAGATTCTTGAGTGTTTCCACATTTACAACCAGAAAGAACACGTGGGAATACCGAGGCCCCCCAAACACAGGCTGGAGGAGGGGAGGGAAGAACAAGAAGAGGGTCCAGTCACAGGAGGGAATCCTGTCATTACCAGTGGCCGCTGCCTTGTGTGTCATCCAGTGCCTCAAGGACCCCAGGTGCAGCTGGCTTTCTGGGGCTCGACCATACGAGGGAAGCATGTCCTTCAAAATGAAGGGAAGGGCTGAAGGTGCCAGGCTGGAACTACTCCTCTTCTTCACTGAGAATGGATTACAAACCAGAGCAAGTCACCCATTCACTTATTTTTAAATGTATTATTAAATGCTTAAAAATGTCCCTTAACAGTCCTTATAATTGGGGCACCTGGGTGGCTCAGTCGGCTCAGCATCCAACTCCTGATTTCAGCTCAGGTCTTGATCTCAGGGTCATGAGTTCAAGCCCCACGTTGGGCTCCACGCTAGCGATGGAGCTTACTTAAATGAAACACACAAAACAATCCTTACAATTGAATCCATTCTTGAATGCAAAAAATAAAATGTGTATAAAGAAAAGCATTAGTGGATTTATGAAAAACAAAAACAAAAAACAGGAGGTTTGGAGAAGCTTGTTTTCATTACTTGGCAGTGTTGGTACCAAGCCCTTCTAGCCTAGGATCACAAGACCCTGGATCCAGGAAGAAGTAAGACCTGGATCCCAAAAGAACAAAACCCAAGGCAGCTCCAGGCTTCGCACTATGGAAAAAAAACTGCTAAGCTTTGGACTATGTCTAAAAAAAAAAAAAAAAATCAACATCAGAGAACTTAAAGCAATACAGAGATTGTTCATTTATTCTCTATGACTGCATAGAGGCAGAAAGATAAAATAGGTTCTGCCTCAGATTTCCTGTGCTCCATTTCCAGTAAAATATCCTGNGAAAAAAAACTGCTAAGCTTTGGACTATCTAAAAAAAAAAAAAAAAAATCAACATCAGAGAACTTAAAGCAATACAGAGATTGTTCATTTATTCTCTATGACTGCATAGAGGCAGAAAGATAAAATAGGTTCTGCCTCAGATTTCCTGTGCTCCATTTCCAGTAAAATATCCTGCCAAGTGGGTCCTCCTGTTCTCCAGCCCCCTACCCCTCTGTGATACTAGAGCCTCGAGCTCTCTGACGCTGGCAGAGCTGCTAGGCCTCGGGGTACCACAAGGCCACCAGGAGAAGTCGCTTGATGAAACCCCCGGGAAGGGGTGCCAGGACCACACAGAATCAAAAGAATCCAAAATCCTGGACGAACAAGGTTTATCACCTGCCTAACTACGTCACCGTCTGGGTCCCCGCCTTCCCACTGCCGCTGAGCTCTGAGAAGCCAGGGGTGCACTGTCTTCGCGGGTGGGAAGGACCCAGCCCTGAGAAAGGAGCTCTGCACAGGGCCCAGAACCCTTGCCTTCCCGATGCCAGCACTCACAGTGGAGGCCCCAACGGGGACCCCGGAACCTGGCAGGTGCTCCAGCTAGGACACAAACAACATGACTTCTGACAGGCCAAAGGACTTGCAGAACTTTCTGTGCCTACTACCCAGAAGGGAAGATGCCATTTCCATTCCCAAGATGAACATTACAGCCCTGTCCCTCCCCCTCCCCCCAACAAAATCCAACAAAAACAACTGGGGAAAAAGGAAAGAATTTTCCATGGAAGGCATAGAGGGAGGAATCCCAAAAGGCAGCCAGACTGAGGTATGGGAGGGTGATCAAGTGCGGAGCTGCCCCACCGGGGATGTCATTCTGAGCATTCCTATCAGGACAAGGGAGTCTGACTGGCCCCAGGGTCAGCCCTGCAACCAATGTTGTTACTCTCGGGCAATCTGTCTCCTGGGTGGGCAATATTTTCTCTTCCCAGAAAAGTTTAAAAATTACTGTGTGCTCTGGAAAGCTCTTCCCATACCTATTTCTGAAATCAGATTGGTATTAGAGGAAACAATCATCAAATGGCCAGCGTATCTGTCCCTTCTGGTCACGCACCACACAGCACACACACTGATGTCTTCAATCCTCAACACAACCTCCTGCAGCGGGTATTAGTATTCCTCAGGAGGCTAATGAGGAACAGAGAGGTGAGGTAACTTGCCCAGACTACACAGCTAGGAGGTGGTCCAGCTACGGGGTTGAGCTCTTGAGTCTCTGCGGCAGGTGGAGTCTCCTTCATTAGACTTGGACACAAAGGACTTTATAAATGTCCAGGACCTTCGTTCCCCGATCAGTGGTCCATTCTGATGGGCAGACTCCGTGATGGTGGCGGAGGAGAGCGGGGCTGAGCCCCAGGCAAAGCCTGGCTTAAGTAGGCGGAATGCTAAGGCAGGTTGTTGATTAGGAGCAGATTTCAAGGAAAAAGTCAAGCAGGTGAATCTGCGGCGCCTGTTCCAGAGAGGAAAGGCATATCTGAAGCTGCCTGGGCCTTCTGAGCGGCTGCAGCCGTCCCCGCCCCCACCACTTCCTGGGACCAGGCTGTCCCCGGACTGATGTCACCTGTAAGCAGTAACTTCCGGAGGAGAGGGTAGGTGAGAAAGCTGAGGTTTCTTGAACGAATGAATCTCACTGGGAGCACATCTGTCCCAGGAAAGCTCTTCTCCGGGACTCACTGAATGCCCTGATCAGGGAGTCTCTTCGCCCAAAACCGGGGGCTTGCCCACCCTTGCCCTTCTGCCCTGGAACTGGAACCAGCAATAAATTCGGGATGACCATCCAGAATGGAGTTAGCCATTAAGATGGTACTTTTAATAAATGACCCCCAACCATTTATGCTGAGCATACCCAAATTGTTTTTTTAATTAAAAAGCAAATCAAATGTCTCTCATGCAAGAACTGAATGAAGTTGCCTTTTGCTTGATTTTAAAATTATCATTATTACAGCAATTAGGATCTCAAAAACAAGTCATGCTCCTTGTCACAATTTAAATAATGTGTTTAAAATCATTTCTCCCCTTGATGATTCTGTTCACAAGGTGAAGCCTTGAATTTCATATGTATCTTTCTTAAAATTTTCCTTGCCTTAGGCCATTAACATGGGTTTTCTTCCTACAAAAATGGGAGAATATTATAGACAGTATTCCATACCTTTTTTAAAAAATTTAACATCTATCAATAAATAAATATAGATTAATCTCATTTTTAAAAAATAGTCGCATTATAGTAATTTGTATGTATGGACTCTAATTTATTCAACAAGCCCCATGCTGGCTTTTAGGCTGCTAAAAGCTAGTGATAAAAGGAAGCACCCCTGTCTTGTTCCCTACTGGCACTGGGACTATTGTCTGTTTGGAAGTTGACAAAGTAGCTTCTTACTTCACATCAAAACTACAAAAATGACGCCAGATAGATTATAAACCTACTGGACGAAAATACAAGCAACAATTTTCATAATCTTGGAGAGGAAAAGAACTTCTTACTATAGACTATCCAGAATCTATAAAGGAAAAAGAACCTGTCAGATCTGATGACATAAAAATTAAAACTTTCCGTGTATCTACAGGAACTGTATAACGTCAAGACAAATGATATACGGGGTTATTAATTTCTCTAATATACGAAGCATTCCTTGGGGATTGTAAAAAAGTGAAAGAAAAACAGGGGCTACAGAAGACATATAAATAAAACACAGAGGTACCACAAATGGAATCATCATATAAACGGGTCATAGAAATGCAAATTTTAAAAACAATGAGCTACTGTTGCTCTCAGTTGGGCAATATTTTAGAAAAGTGGTCACATTTTGTCTAGCCCTTCCAAATTTGTCTTACGTGCGGCAGTCACCAGAGAGCTACAGACAAATACTGATCCTGAGACCACGATTTAATTGGTTTAAGGTGAGGTGCGGGATTCTACATTTTTCTAAGTTCCTTGAGAGATTCTAATGTGCAGAATTTAGACATTAATAACTTGGGAATAATTCTCATAATTTGGAAATCATTGCTCTAGATGAGGGAGAGTGGGTTTTCTCTTCCCTGTTGTGGAGGGTGGGGATTGTAAATCACTACAACTTTTCAGAAAATAAGCTGGCAAATTTATTAAGATTCACAATGTACATACCTTTCTGATTCAGGAACCCCACCTAGAACAATGCCCTTAGGGAAATAAAAGCGGCACTACACGAAGATATTCATGCAAATAAATGCAAGTCTGTTTACTGCGACGTTGTTTGACAGCGAAAATCTGGAAGGAGCCCACTGCTGAAGGAAGAGCCTGAGGCGTCCAGGGTGTCCCGGGGAATGAACACGTACGTACTGAGGTCTGCGGGATATTGTTAAGTTAAAAATGCAAGTCACAGAAAAATAAAGATAGAACTAATCTTTAAAAGCGGTATGTGTGTGCTGTTTGAATAAAGAAATCAAAAAGCATAGCAAGGTAACATCAGATTGAGAGGTGAATGAGAAGGAGATTAGAAACTGTTCATTTTTCTTTAGAAAACAGGAAAATCTTTTGTAGTTCAAATGGTTGATTTTAACAATTAGCCTTTAAAATAGACACATATAAAAAAGAGAACGAAATGGGGTTTGTCCTAAGATGTATTAAAACTTGTAATAAAGTAACTGATACGCTGTGCAAGTATACTGGTGGTCATATTTATACTATTGATTTACTCTATATCTATATTACCTCGGTATGTAATGTATATAGATATATACACTATCTTTATAATCAGTTAGTCCATATACTGCTATAATTAAGACAGCAATGGAAAGACAGATCAACAGCACACGACAGAGTCCAGAACAAAAATCCAGATTTATGCGGATACTTACATGATGAAGCGGACATTTCAAGTCCGTGGGGGAAGATGGGGAGATTGCTTGTAACGTGGGCTATGTGGCCGGTGAGGGAGAGTGAACCAGTCCCAAGATGGAGAAATCTGGGGCAGGTGGTGGCCTAGAGCCCAGAGTGGTACTTTGCTAATGAGTTGTCAGGTAGCACAGACCTTATGGATCCCAACCACACCTGGAGCACACTGGCCTGGACAGACGGCACCCCTGCAGCTTCCGGCCAACCTATAAATCCCATAGAGAGAGGTGGGGTAGGGGAGGGTGCTTTGGGGTTGGGGTGACTGCTGGGAAACTCCCCACAGTGTTGACAGCTGCTTGGCAGCATCACTTTCTGAGCTCAGCAACTGCCTCAAGAATGTGTCCAGCAGGATTCGGGCCTGGCCTTGGAATGCACATCTGTGAGGCGCCGATCCTACTACGGGGCAGAAGGACCCGGGTTCCTCCCGCACTGCCTGTGGCGTGAATGCAGTCAGGGGTACCACAGCCTCCCAAGGACTCTCTTCTGATAACCGCGCTTTTCAAATTCACTTATGCTCCTGCTCCTGTATTAGGTAACAGGTTAAAAAAAATGGCAAGGCTGACTTATTTTCCTGTGACCTTTATCTTTTAGAAGGATTAGACCCACGTCCCAACTGGCCTCCTTGTCTCCCCAAATTAAAGGATCCTCGCTGTTCAGCGTGTGGTGTGGTGGTACAGCATGTTGCCGTGGTTTTTATTAGCAATTTTCAACTGTCCGGCTTCTCCCGCCTTCCACGATGCTCCGTCCTCAACACAGTTCCAGGGAATTCCTCTGGTGCCCGCCTTTGCCCAATGTCCGGCCCAGCGGCAGGAAATGCCCCCAATTCACCCGGCTCTTTTACTTACTCATCTGAATGAGGATCCTTCCCAAAATTCAGGCTCCTCTGCGGAGGAGACTCCGTTCCCAAGGGGATTCCTGGTAGGGATTTTAAAGTCTGAGGGAGACGTTAGTGAGAAGCCAGGAACTGAAAAATAAAAGCCATTCCTTTTAAGTTTCATTGTCTCTGGATTAATTGGGGTCTGACAATCAGCCTCTTATCACAGTGTATTATTAAATCTAAAATCGAAATGACCACTTTTGGTAAAATGCCCCTTCGCGTCACCTGAACTTGGTGCTGCTCACAACCAAGCTGGAAATGGCCTCCACGCCCGTCCGTCGCCTCACCTGTCGCTGCCTCCACAGGCTAACACTCATGCTCCTCAGAAACGCACCCCACCGTCACGTAAATCAGGTGACGAAGCGGTGAAAAGAAGAAATTGGCTGCCAGAAAATGATGAAGACAGATGCAATAGATTGAATCTCCCTTTTCTCCCCTAAATCAGACACTGTTTCTGTTTGGTTCCCTTCTAGTCTCATTGACCCTGATCCCCGGTTTCAGGACATACCTGGTGGAGCAAAGCACAGATTGTTCCGTATGTCAAAGGCCCTGTGCGTGTTGTCTTGATGGATCATCACAAGAGAAGTGATGGGGTCCTTCCTGGGAGAGACTGGTCCCCTGAGGCCTGGTGCAGGTCACACATCTCAGTGGGCATTCGACAAACAGCGTGATAGGAGGGGAATGTGCTCTGCCCGGAGTGTCTGAACCTGCTCGGTGCGCCCTCTGAGACGCTTCCGTCCCCACAGGCGCCCGAGGATACATCTGGTGATGCCGGACTGGTGGGCAGCAGGCAAGGAATCCCAACCGGCAGGGCGGGTCTCAGACCCATCCACACCAGCTCCTGGAGACCCTGTGTTTTCGGCCATGATCAGCTTTCGCAAAACAACTCGCTCTACCTCTCTTTGCTTCACGATCTCTTCCATGGCTTGTCAATAAAGTTCTTTAGCTTTAGTTTCCTAGTAATTGGCCCTGGAGCATAGGGTGTAAATCAGTCTACCACAATCTGCCTTTTGAACAGGAAATCTCAGACCTCAGCTTGCTGAATTTCTCATCCAAGCCTTTTGAAGATGTCTCTCCTCTCTTCGTACAAAAACAAGGGAAGCTGCGCTGCCCCATTTTCCAGGAGGCAACATTCCTGCTCCCCAGGGGTGGTTTTCCCGAAAGTCTTTCACTCTTCCCTGGATTTCTTGTCTAGTCACTGCTTTGGGTCTCCAAGCCTTCATTTCTCCATGTTAGCTCTATGGATTTTCTCTTTCCTCACTGCTTCTAACATTTCCTGGTTGCCTGTGCAAATCTCACCACATTCATGGTCAGCCAACGGCCTCTGTGCCTTGCCCCTCCTTGCCCCCGGCTCTCGGGACCACCGGCTACCTCCAGGCCACAGCAGGGCCCCTGGCAGTCTTCACTCCAGAAATGAGGGCCCTTTCGCCCCCCAAATATTCTTTGAAACCCCTCGTCTTGTCCCCAAACATCCTCTCTCTCTTCCTTTCTTACCAGGGCTGCCTGGGGTGCAGGTGAGGGTTCTCCTGATGCTGTCCTGTGTCCCCTTCCTCAAGAGGCTGGCAAGAGCACGAGGGCTCCAGGAAGAGGTACCAGATTCATCAGTGGCTGACTTGGTCTTCACGAGACTGGTCATATTACCCCTTGGGGCAATAGCCTCATGGCTTCAATGTTTCCACTCATCAGGACTTTCCACTTCTGTTCTGTCCCAATGTTGGATTAAGTCTTCAAAAATTTAATAGAAATGCACCTCACCCATCCCTCTGGGTGCTTCACAGGGGTATTTAGAAAGGCACTAAGAGACTATAAGATTTTTCTTAGTCAAAACTGAAGTGTTTTCTCAGCCACATTTAACACTCGATTCTTCAGTGATGGGAGATGCCTAGTTAGTCAGGTAATCATAATGTGGAGAAGCAAGGACTCTGCAGTCTCTTGGTGCTGGTCTCTTCCATGAGTAATGTCTCATCGTAGGGTGATTTTCCTGAGCGTGGCAACATGTGTCTCTTGCAGGGCTGGATTCCTCCAAGCCCATTACTTGGGAGCAGGAGTAGAGGGGAAGTGAGGTAAGAGCGTGGCTCCATCTCAGGGGAGGGCGCCTGCAGCTCCATTCTCTGCCACAGCTCACAGCCTTTCCAGAAGCAGGAAGATGGGAAACCTTAACCCAGGTTTCTCTTCCTTAAAATAAGAACAGCTCAACTCTGACCTGTTTCCTGAGCGAGGTTCTGGGGAAATGAGATAGGAATAACCTAACAGTAGAAAACAGAACACCCATGTGAGGAAAATTCAGTAGTGGGAAGTCTTGAATATAGTCCAACAGTGGTCAGGGAAGTCTTCAGGGAGTTGGTGGCCTTGTGAGTTGAGTCTTATGAAAGAGGACAGAAGGAGTGGTAAGAACAAAACTGTGGAGGTAAGAAGGGATGGGGGAGTTCTTTCCAACAGTCAGTCAGGCTAAAATCACCTCAGGTGTCTGTTTCCAATGCAAGCTCCCCTCCCTACCCCAAGATGGGATTAGAAGGTCTGCAGTGACCCCAGGAATTGGGAAACCTAATAATCCTCAGGAACCCTAGTTGAGATGTCACTCAGGCTACAACATCATGGAAACCATGGCAGACAGTTTCAGGTTGAGAACCTCAGTTTGGTTTAAATTCTCCAGGTAGAGCAGGATTTGTACACTAAATGCCCACAGGAGTTAGACTGGGACAGGTAGTGAGAGGAGTTAATAGGATACAAAGGCAAATGTAAAAACTGTTCTTCAAGTGACAGCAACCATGTCACCCTAGCAATGACTGCCATGCAAGAATATGTACCCAAAACACCAGAGCTTTCCATGTTCAAGGGAAGCCTGAAACCTGGGCTTTACATAAATCCTCCTCTTCCAATTATTAAAGGATGGATTAAAACACCAGGAGCACCAAGCAATTCCACGATGGCCGCTGGTTGGCAAGATCAGAGGAGCCAAATAAAATCTTATTATATTTGGACTTGAATGGTGGATGAAAACTGTATTTCTTCTAGTAGACAATGAAAAGCAATAGAAGGTTTTGGAGTAAAGTAGGGATGTGAACAAGAGGACTTTCAGAAAATCCACACAGCTATTGAGTATCCTTGGGATGGAGAGGAGATGAGGCCTCAGTGAGAAGATTAATGAGGCATTTCTTCCAAATGGGCAAAGGGAATAGAGAAGAAAGGGGGCTGTGAAATATGTTGGGAGCAAGAGGTCAGGAGATACCATTAGCTGCGGGAAGAGGAAGCAGAAAGAAATTGTCCAGAGTTCTTTCGGTCTAAATGTGCGCTACCTGTGTAACCATCTTTTTTCCTTTGATATATACTTAGGTTTCGGCTTCTTTCATTCTGCAAAAAAGATCATTTAGGGTGTGCTATGATAAATGCCTGCTTAGCATGTAAATTTAGAGTCACTTCTTTAGGGGGAAGAAAAAAAAAGCACAAACAAGATATTTTATAGTATCTATAATAAATGCAAAGAAATCAATACAAACAAAACTTGGCTTTAGCAAACTGTACATACATAAATATCTTTTTTTTACTGTAACATTCAACTGTTTTTCACATAAAGCCTTCCATGATCTTATTTATTACATCCAGGTTTTCTTTATACCCTTAAAAAAAGTGCCTTTAGATTTACAGCTTGTGCTTCTAAAGCAAAGGTTAGAATATCATGCCCCAAAGGAAAACAAGGTAAAAAGAAAGGTGCCATATAAGCTCTTAAAAATCGTATGTTACAAGGTTCTAAAATCTCTTCAGCACTGGTTGGTTGGTAGATTGCTTGATGCCAACGTGGCCCTCAGGGAGAGTCCTTTATTGAATGGATGGAGCAGCACGGTGGGAGAGCTGCTCCATCTACTGAAGTCCTTGGGTATGCATAGACTGAGCCAACGGCCAAGGATTCATGTGTCCAGAGAACGTTGCAAGTCCTTAATCTCTTTAGTGCCGACGCTCAGAGTTTGTCTGTCTGCTCTCCTCCTGTCATTGCTTACGATCCACCTCCGAAGGCATGATTTTCACACACGGGATACAGAGGAGAGCTAAAGCTGCCACACCGAGGGCATTCGCCAAGATTCAGGTCCTGTTTTTGCTAGCTTGGGGTCGCTTTTGGCCAAATCCTCCTTGCGCTAGCGGCACCGCTGCAGACGGCACCTGCTGGTTTCAGAGTGGAGGAGGCCCGTTTGTGTATCTGAGCATGGGGTGGAATGATCGGGCAAAGTTGTTGGAGAGCGCACAACTATAGTCTTCCTCTGACATTGGTACAAGGCAGGCGAGCCCGATGAGGAGCAGCAGGAGAAGCTGAAGTGGAAGAGCCGCTCGGAAGACTCTGAATAGGAAGGCTCGGCTGGACTGAGCTGGCCGAGGCTCAGAAAGGGAGGAATCGGAGCCACCTTTTATGGACCTGAGAGGAGAATCAACATAAAGAACTCAAATATCCCCAGTGCTGGATGGATGCTGCTTTTTGCTTCCTCACCTTCCTGAAAGCTAAAGGACCATGCCCAGCCCAACCCAACCCATCCCGGCAACGAGCTGGCAGCCTGCTGCGGTATGCCCCGGTGATCTCCCCACCACCACTTCACTGATGAAAAAATAAACATTGAGTCAGTGAACCAAAGGCGACTAGTTGGGTTCAAATCCCATCCCTTAATTTAGTAAAACATTTTCCATCAATAAAGATAACTGTTCTACACACATCCTACCAGCATAGATTACGTGGATCCAGGATAATTAAAAGGTGGACGTTTGATGCAGGACATTTTTGGTTTAAGAGTATCAGTAGCACCATTAGGCAAAATTAGTTGCTGTCAGAATTAGGCAAAGTATCCCATCTTGCCATCCTGGGTGTGCTGAAACCTACGCAGCAAGGTTAAGAACAGCGGCAGCCATCTTGAAGAGACTCCTCACGTTTAAATAATTGTGGTGTACACCCTGGTTTCATCTTGCACTGAATCAGCATCTGACCCCGACCCAAGTGGGTTCCAAAGCTGTATGTACAAGAGTGGTGGCAGAGTTAGCCTACAGAATACTTGGGTGGGGTGGCGTAGATTCTAGGCCGGTCCTATCTATCCCTGGCTCTGTGACTTTGGGAAACAGACGCCATTTTCTGAGAAGAGATTATCTCCCTGAAGGGCCCTTCTAGACTCAAAGTTCCAAGTTTTCCTATCTACCTCCATTTTCCCTTCTACTTTTAAATAGTGCATTGGCGATTCAGTATGAATTTCAGCACTCGTAAGAAAGACTGCAAAATTTTGAATATGGAAGTTAAGTCCTGGGTGAGGTACACTATTTTCTCTTTGTGAGTATCCACTAAGGTCTTATTTGGTTACTAGTAGAAAAGCCGTAGAAGGAAATGTTATTTACAAGAGGCATTTTGTACACACATACACATGCACACAAAACATTAGGAACAAAAAGAATATATGTACCAATGAGACACATTCCCCCCTACCTACTATGAATTTGCTAATGGTGACAATATCACTAAGGGTAAGGACACTGAATGTGAGGCCACTGGAGAAAGAGGAAGGTGTAAAAACTATATTGATTACTCTGTACATTTTTCTCATAAGAAAACATTATGTTTCCGTGTATCCTATAAGCCATTTATTTCTGAGAACAGATCACATTCATATCGGTGAGGGATGAGGGGTGGCACCAAAGTAAATAAATGTTAAGATAAAAAACAGACATAAACCCCTTAAAAACAACAGAGGGAGTACTCAAAGCTTCCTCATTACCCTGTCAAAGACATACGTGAGACAAACACACGAGTCCTGCAGGAGCTCTGAATAGCCACGTACCACACCGTGTTTCTAGAACAGTTCTCGCGGCGTCATGAAAAAAAGGAAACCAAATCATTGGCCCAAACCAGGCCTGTATTCTTGTCCAAGGTCTGCGACTAACATCTGTGTAACCTTGAACAACTCACTTCACTTCTGAGTGCCAACTGCTTCAAACCTTCCAAATTAGATTAGCCGGTCTTCCAACTTGAAAGTTCCGTATTTTACACATTCTGTGTCTTCTATGAGCTGGTCGGTGTAGTCTACCAGCTGGGAGGCTGTAAGAGTTTAATCACCATCTAGTGGTCCAACTGATTCATTGCCCTCATGCCCAGGCCACTGAGTCACTCCTCATGAACGGAATGGGAAAGGTGGTATATTTTTGTGTAAATATAGTAGAGCACACATGAAGTATGTCACATACCTATTAGCGGCAGGAGAAAACATAAACTTCTCAAGCTACCAAAATGTGAAATATTCATGTTGAAATAAAACCTGAGAGAATACCTAGTCCATCTTCTAGCTTCACACGGACGTGGCTACGGAGAGTTAACATTTACTCTTCCAATTGCTGGGCAGCACACTAAGCGTTTATCTTCGTCTCTCAATCCCCTAGAGAGTCTCCACGTGCTCGTTATCTTCACTTTATAGATGACGAAAAGGAGACTCGGATAAAGTAGCTGGCTCAAGGTTATGCCGTTAGCAAGTGGCAGAATTAAGATTTCAACTGAGATTTTGTAAGTCCCAGAACTAGGACTCTATGGATAGGGTCAATCACTTGCCCCAAATCACACAATTAAATGAAGAGCTCTAGAAGGAAGTCAGGGCTCCCAAATCCCGCCCTACCGCACTCTCTGCAACATTTTGTTTTTTGATGACACGAATGAAGGTGGTCCAGGCCATACTTATGTATCTCACACGTAGAAGCAAAGAAGACATACTTGTATCCTAAAGTATTTGGAGGTGAGTGGTTTCCTTGGGTCTGAAATAAATGCTTCTAATTGTAAAGCCTCACAGTATTACACAGATCAAGTCGGTATTATGGACACGAGAGCATTTTGTTTTGAGGCAATTGTTCAATGTTGGGCAAGTCATTTTGTCGCTCTTGTCTTCAGTTTTCTCATTTGCAAAGACAAGGGGTGCACTGATATCCTCAAATCATTTTGGCTCTGACAGTTTATGAATTCAGTGGTTTGCCTTAACGTGTGTTGAGACGAATGGAATAGTCACCCATGAACTCTGGACTTAATTTTCCTTCAATATATCTTTCCTTTGACCTGAAAGTATGCCTTGTCAAACAACACCGAGCACTCGTCACTGGATGAGTTATAGCAGGAGCACAAAAGGCAACTCTACATTTCCTCATTATTCAATATTTAAATAAAATGAAGGAGACCTCTAACAGTCTTCTTCTTTAGAAGACATTTAAGGACATTAGTGATAGGCAAGTTTATGCATATACTTAATAACACGAATTGACTGACAGAGGTGAGGAGCCCCTGTTTGTCAATTATTACCCTCTTTGAGCAAGTAAGCCAAAGATCAAGATGAAAACAGGGGCTGCACTTTGACAAGCCCACTCCTGAGAAATACAAGAAAGGTCACCATCTTTGGAATAGGGGCTCATGTGCTACGGAGTCTGTCGAAGGACATGGCACATTTAACAGCACCAGAGCATTTCTTATTAAACTTTAATTAGCATGTGCCTTCTAATGTTGAAGAATGCTAACCTAGGGAGAAGTAATGGGCTGAGGTAGGGACAGAGAGAACACACAGTGCTTAGTGGGCTCCCATGCAGTTGACTGCTCTTGGAAATGTCCACTTTATCTACTGAGAAAAATGCCACCCCCTTGGGGCAATTATCAGGGTTTCAGTGTGCCCAGAATTGCCTCTTCCTCGGACGAAACTGTGCTAGGGCTTCTAGTGCCAGCCAGATAATGGTGCCCGGGGAAAAGGGTACTTTTAATATTTATCTATTGACCTAAGAGCACCTGTTTCAAGAGTCTTGGGAAATTCGGCAAGGGAAAGAACAAAGACTACTCGTTAACTAGTCACTCATCGCTTGCCAATGGCCTTATTACATAAATTGACATGAGCTGAGATTGTGCTTATAGAGGAAAAATGAACTTAATCGATGGAGCTATTTCGGACAATTCTGTCCAGCAAAAATGTGCTTATTCCCTCCAACTAAATATTTAGTTTATCATTTTTCTCACTCCCTTCACTCGAATGTCTGGGTAAATAACTGCCCAGGAGTTGTTTCATCTCTTTCCCAAAATACGCATGGTTGTGGGAGAGGGAAGAGGGAAGGGGAAGAAACAGTACGTAACAACGCACCACACAGAACAAAGTACGACCCAGGGAGGTAAAAAGCCTGAATAGCTGGCACACAGTATGACTCATCTCAAAAATTTGACATAATCAAGGAGAATAAAATGAATCACTTCTGGGCATAAATTATTTAAAGGTAAGTGAAGAGAAACTTTCAATTCATTTTTTTACTTGTTCGCTGACACTGGCAGCGTCCTGACAGGAATTTATTTTGAGAAAATACCTAGGCTGTGTATGAACTTGTTGCCTGCTCTGGTGTGGATGGATGGTCTTTGTCCCCACAAATGGATGGATTTGAGAAGACAAATCTCCAGAATCAATTTAGGATTTCAGACTTCTTTTTTCAAAAAAAATGACCTGGCTGGTCCTAAGCAGTGTCAGGCAGTTGGGGGCAGCCCAAGCTCTAGAACCGTTGTGAAAGGAGCGCACCCCCTCTCTCGCAGAGGGAAGTGATTTACAAACTAGGATCCAGAGTCAGGTAGGCCAGGTTCAAATCTTTCATCTTCACGCCTCTAATCCTCAGCATCCTTGTCTGTGAATTTGGAAACACAGCCATGCCACGAGGATGTGGTAAGAGTTAAATAAAGTGACGGATACTCAGTGCTTAGCATAGTGCTTAGGATACATTAAGTGCTAAATAAATGTCACAATTTGCCATTATTATCTTATCATCATTGTTAAAGCAAAGGTGTGCTAACTCATACCATTAGGCACTGGCTATATAGCCTTGTCTCCCAGAAGAATAGTCCTGATTTATTAGTAGTGCTTTCAAAGATGTGATACATTTGCCAAAGTGGTTGACTTGTTTCTGGGAAACAGTGGGAATGCATATGTCAAAATATTAGAAAAGAAACATACTGGCGCCTTACCCTGTAACTGTTCCCAGCCCTGGCGGCCAGCCTGTCCCAGAAGTACACCTGTGTAGGCTGAGGCTCCCTGAATGCTACGGGTTAAGTAGATTCCCCGGGGGGAGCCTGACAGAAAGACTTGGAAAGAAATTCCATAAGAAAATGAACACTGTTTATAGTGAAGTGCTCACAGTTCCCCCCCCCCTTCCATCTGCTGCTTCTCTTTCCACCTCAGTTCTCTGCAGAGAAGGCACCAGAGACCAAAGGTGTCTGAGGAGATTTTGCATGTTAGAATATTCAGAATCTGTTTTAGAATTTTTGGTTAAGTTTCGGAATGAAGTCATCACTCCCACTGTCCCCAGACTACAGAGCAATTATCCCTTTGCCTTGCTGGAAACTGGAGTAAAATCTTCCCATTAGTCATCTTCAAATAATCCACAGTAGAGTTGTGAAGACTTATTGATGACTGAGTCAGATGATTTTAAGTCAAAAGTAGAAAAAAAGTCCAGCTGGACCACCATAAACATTGGTTCTTAAACCTCTCTAATCTAAAAAATGAGGAATGATTATTGTGAATGTATGCACAGATGTTTTTCAAATGTTTTTAATTTTTAAGGAGTCTTGAGGAGCTCCTTGTAATTGATTTAGGGAATCTGTAGATTCTGACACATGGCAAGAACCAAATGGTAGTAATTTTGTAAGCCTTGTCCCTAAACATAGTAGGAATATAGTAAATACTGGCATCAATCTATATGTAGGCTTAGAATATTATATATGAGGACATAGAACTGTGGCTATAAAATACATCTGAAATCATATATAGCAGGTAAGCCACTGTACTATTGACACCAGACCTTAAACAATAAAAACAATATAACAATATAAGAATACCCTTCCTTCAAATGGATACCCAGTTTCTTCCCGCTCAGCCTCTTTCCTCTCTTAGAAAGAATATGTGTCTATCACTTTCCACTGCACATCGCTGGGGTCAACATTCTAAACTGTTTGTACTTTCAAGTTTGCTGGACCAGTGCAAGATCAAACACAAGGTACTCTCAAGTCTCAATGTAAAGGAACACCGTGACAGCTTGGATTATGAGTGAAGTTAATTCTTTCCCAGCGGACTCCACATTCCATTGTCGGAGTTGGGCGCACCCCAAACAGGGGTGCCAAAAAATTAAGAAGTCCAAGAATGTTCAACCACAACCTGTCTGCCAAGGTGTTTGATGAAGTTTGCCATTCAGGTGTAGATCATTTGTATTCCAGACTCTCTACGTAGCAAGGTAAACACTGTGCTGTATGCTCAGAAAGATGTTAATAAACAGCGCTGGACAGAGCAGAGCTGAAAGGCACCTGCGGATGTTGCAGTGAGAATGTGGCTGTCCCAGCTGCAAAGCCCCATTAGGAAACATGTTGAAGCACTTGCTGGCCTAGAAAATGATGCCTTGGACGGCATGTTCAGAAGACCCATCCGACCGAAAGAATTGGGGTTGCAGACTGATGTGGTATTTGGGAACCAAAGGGTGGTTGCTACTGGCATTGCATAGTAATGTAAGAGCCTTTCCCCTTCTCATTGCCATCACTTATGTCAACCAAAGAACTGATCTCCGGTATCCTGGAAGGACTGCTATGGGGACGGGACGTTGCCCATCTCTGTTCACGGCACATCAGCAATTTGTGGGGGACAAGATGGACAAAACAATGACCTGTCTATAGCACATGACTGGCTTTTCTTATAGGGGACTAAGAACATCAGAGCACCTGCAGAAGTCCATCATTATCTTCAAAAATCCTTACGAGTTTTTCTCCATTTGTATTTTTCATTACTGATTTATTATGGACAAAAAAACCCCCACAAAATTGTCATCAAACCAAAACAAAGGGGGAAAAAAAAAAGCACAGTAAAGGGAGGCTTAAAACCAAAAAGCACATCAAAGTATGTTCTGTATTCTTCAGCTGAGTAGGAATGACCAAATCAAATATCCAGTCCCTTCAGCATGCAGCTGGAAAATGAAAACTATTACTCAGGGGTTGTTTTCAGCTCTACATTTCCTCACCCCTCACCCTCCTTTCAGGAATTTAGATTCTAGCTCAGTAGTGATAAGTTTCCAGAGGGGCAAACTACTTTGACAGTCTGCTTGGGATTGGAATGAAAAATCAGCTCCAGGGGCAGTATTTTCAGTTCTAAAAAGTTGTCTGGGGGGAACATGAACTGATTAGTGAACGGGCAGGGGAGCACAGACATCACACCAACAACGAAGAAGGCAAAGCACCACTAACTGCGGAAACAAGGGGTTGTTGGAAGCCAGGCGTAAAGCACGGAGTGGCAGCTGTGAGTGGGCTCTCTGGACGTCCCCCGGCAGGGGCGCCGACTGCCCTTGCTTCTAGCGTGAAAGAGCTTGCCAAGTGTCAGGAAGGTGAGTGACTGAGTGTGCTGGCAGAAGAGAAGTTTTCGGATAAGCAGAAGAGAGAAGGTGCTTATAAATCTTGAATAATACCAAATTAGGACTTGCCATCTTGAGAATTCAAAACCCACAATCTGGATAAAACATGAAAATAAAATAAAAAGCTGGGGATGTTAGTATATTTTATTCAGATGTGTGGGTTCTGTGAGTGGTAAAATAATTCAATGACCTGTCTTACTGTAAAATCTAGAATTAAAGAGGATGATGAAAGTCTGCCATGAATCAAACGGAGGCTGTGCCATCCTCTGCACCGAATCCTTACGTGCACACAGAATAGGGGGGGGACAAAAAGTGTCAGATGGCCTATGTATAGTTAGACAAAATTCTGGTGGGATCCAAATATTTTGTGCTCTGAGCTTTCCTTACACTTTGCACTTAGAAAAGTCTCTTCCAATTTACTAGAAAAAGGGTGTGCAGATGAAACAAGTAATTTCTCAACTGCCCTGAGGCAGACCAGACAGAGGCCTACCTACATCACGGACAATTTCCATCATCCTCTTGGAGTTCTAGAACAGTGTGGAAACCAGGAGAATGAGGTACCTGCTATGTGGACTGCTGACAGAGGGTCCGGGCTGTGAGAGACTACACTTGCCTCGTGGCTGTTTGCAATGAACAGGGGTAAAGAAAGAAGAATGTTCAGTCCAGGCAAATAAAGACAAGCTACTGAAAAAAATTAAACTAAAAGTGCGGCAAAGGAAAAATAAATCAAACGAAATGATCAGTACCCATGAATTCAGGAAACTGGCTTTTCTTTGGTGGAAGAAAGGAAACAAATTCGTATCTGTACCACTGGTCACTGAGGAAACGGAAACGGTGGTTCGGGAGTAACTACCACCGTGGGTAGATGTCCCCCCGTTTTTCATGTTTCCACCTGGCGGAAAAACTGGACGGGTGACTACACCAGCCCAGGATTCACTTACGATAAACACAAAGGTCAGTGTGCCTTGGCACAGCACATTGCTTTGTCTTCTGGAACACTGAAAGGTACTGAAGTTCTGGGTAGGTAAAAAATAACAGTGGCAGCATGAGATTTTTCTTTGTAGACTGCCGGGGACCTGACAAGTTAAATCAGGGCTAGAATTTGACTCGAAAAGCCAGTATTCCTTCACATTCTTAAACTAGGATCTATAGGAAACTAGTGAATGTAGTAAAAAACAATCCTAAATAAGATAATAACATTTATCAGCATAGAACTTAAGGGTTTATAACAAAAAAAGTACAAACGAAATCAATACTTCTAAAAACTAAGGAAAATGGGATATAATAAAAATGAATATAATCATAAAGCCGGACAAAAAAAAAATAACAAAACAAAAACAAGCTTCTAATTACACAGAGAAATCAAAGTATAGAGGGCAGCAGGGGCCAGATTCATCTTTCTGTCCTCACAGAATGCCAGTGAGGCGGCCTCCCAAAGGCTCTGTGGCTGAGTCCTCTTGAGCTGTTGCCTCTTTGCGGGCAGCACAGTTGCCAAAGACCTTCAGAACCACCTTCAGGAGCTTCTTCACTTGAGAGTTCAAAAGAACCTCCACTTGTCTCATACATTCAATGGTCTCATGAGACACAGTTTTGTCGGCTTCTGGCTGAGACACCCCTTTACTTTGAACCTACGTTTTAAGGTGGACTATGACGGCAGTGGTTTGAAGGGAGGAGCCACCAAAGAAACAGGGAAAACACCATTCTATCGAAGGCCCTTGGAGCGAGAGAAATAATTTGTCTCCCTGTACCAACCACACACTGAGCCCTCCTTCTTTGGAAAAACAGAATGTTCTTTTCCATTCCTGAGTGCATGTGGGGAGGGCATGCCGCAGGGCTGAGGAAACAACACTTCGCCGTGTTACCGTGCGCCAACCCTCTTCTGTAGGGGGGTCCTGCTTTCCCCGGGGGGAGCCTGTGGACCCTGAGGTAGGTAGAGATACTGCCGTGCCCCACTGGTCCCCCCCACGGGCCAACGAAAAAGGACCAGTGGAAAGTTACCGTTCTTTGTCTGTTTGGGGTGCTTCTTCCCGACGTAGGACTCGCAGATCCCGAAGTGTCCAGTTCATCAGCCGAAGACCAGGAAGACAAATCCTACATAGGAAATAGATTCTTTTAAGGACTCCATGTCCCAAAGCCGTGATGGCTTGGTGGTCCACAATGCATTTCCCAGCCCTTCCCCACCCATCCGCTGTAAAAACCGAACCGTTCCTTGGGCAAAATAGAATCAGGCAACTATACGAATAGAACCTAATTCTTCTAGTGTATTAGGATTTTTCCGGTTGCAAATTTGGTCATGCTGGGAAATGCAGGTACAGTGAGTGTTGCTATTTCCATGTCACTTGCAGCTTTCTCATTTCTTCGTGACACGGATGCGGATGAGTGGAAGTGAAGGAGGTGAAGGAATTGGTCTTACGCTACAGGTCTCTTGGGCCAGAGAGAAACCAATTCATTTGCGTTAGAAACAAAAAGATAATCATCCAGGAGCCTGCTGTTGTAGTCTGTCTCGCACTACTCTGTTACTCAGAGCAGACTGCTCCTCTGCAGGCTTAGGAGTGTGTTCAAAACAAGATTTCACAACTGATTGTTTGAAGTCTTACCAAGCACCTCTGTCTCTACAAACGCATTTCTCAAAACCAATAAAACTGCCACAATGCAGTAGGTTTAAGGAAAAAAAAATAGGAAAAGTAAATGAGCAGAGGACATTTTTTTATGAATTAACTGCTGTCTATGTCAGGAGAACTCATGCCTTCTGGTGTTTGAATACAAAACTCATATGCAACGATTGGTTATGACCTACCACAGCTGTAGGACTAAAACCATGTGAATTCCTAAATAAACGGGGTAAAATACAATGCCATAGTGGAGACAGCAAAGGGTTAGCAGTAACAGTTGCAAGAGGTTTTTTTGATGTAATAGGATCAAAAGCAGTGTCCTATTATAAAAGTTTATGAGTCCCTTTTTTTAATTTTCAGACAGGACTTGTAAGAGCAGTGATTGAGAGTGGGCACTTTATCCTGACAAGGGCTATATTCAGAGTCCTTCTAAAAATGGGTAAAGATGATGATGCTTCTTTGGTTTCCTGTAAGAAATGCTACACGATTGATGTCTGCTTAGAGCTTACCTGCTGACTGCTTGACATATCTAATAGCTTCTCCAGCTCCTTGATGTGACGACCGACCTCCTTCAAGAGAAGTTTGAGCCGATTTCCAATTACGTGGACTTTTTCTTTGGCTTCTAAACAGTCTGTGCCTTCAGCATTCACCAGGAGTTGGCAAGACATGTCTTGTAGGGAGGCCACTCTGAGCTGGGATTCCAACAGCTCGTGCCTTATTTGCTATGGGCATAAGAAATGCTTTACTAATAATTTTTGATAACTGGAGAAAATTCCAGAAAGGCAGGATGACACCAGTTTAACTTAGTGGGCGATTAAACCCGAACATCCGAATGCTGTGCTCACACAGGGAAGAATGAGGCAGCCTGTGGTATTAGGGAATCGGGGGTGTAGGTTATAACCCTGCCTCTGCCAAACATAGTCTGTAAGGCCCCTGCACCTTTCTGATGTCAAGTTTTCTCATTTCGAAAATGATAATACTCTTTCCTGCCTGATCCACAGTAAGTATATTGGAAGGTTTAAATTGGTGAACATACATGAAAGTGCTTAAAATACCAAGTAGTCGGCAAAACAGACAAAAGATATTCTTTCATACAGAAGGTGAAACATTAACATATAAATATAGCAAAACTCACATATGTCTAAGTCTACTCTGATCTTTGTTCAAGATTTTTTTTGAAGGACATAGTAGTGATTCATTATTTACAACTAATGCCTGAGGTCACAAGTCAGTAAAAATGCCATTGCATAGTTATTCCCTCTTGGTTTCTAAGACCTTTATGGTACTGGGTCAAAAGCTACCAATTCTGTTGGTTGGGTTAGCAAGCATTAAATGTTGAGAAATGACATTTTAAAAATACAGAAAGCTACAAAATGCAAACCATTTTCTCCTAATGGAACTCAAATATACTGCTTTATCTTCTATAAAATCCTTTAAGTACACTGTACATTATATTGTCTAAAGTCCTTTGTATAAGAATCTACGCAGAGATTCTGCAAATTTCCTTTTGAATTCAGTGCTAGAAAAAGTTTCTTTCTCCTTGAGAACTGGCGTGTTTCTTCTTCTCAGATAATGAAAATAACTTCACATTTTCCTTTTTGTCTTCATTTTCACAAAACTTGGCGACAAGGTTACTGTTAAATCTAAATTTCTTCTTCTTCTTTTTAAGATTTTATTTGTTTATTTGAAAGAGAGAGAGTGAGTGAGAGAAAGAACATGAGCAGGGGAAGGGGGAGAAGCAGGCTCCCCTGCTGACCAGGGAGCCTGATGTGGGGCTCAATCCCGGGACCCTGGGGGTTCATGAGCTGAGCCGAAGGCAGACGCTTAACTGACGGAGCCACCCAGGTGCCCCTACTTAATTTCTTCTTCTAAGTCTTAAGGGTCTCTTTCTAAATAGTAGTTTCAATGTCCATAAAAATAAAATTTAAGCCACTCAATATACTCTTACTTTATGCACAGATGTAACAAGTACAGTTTAAATTAAAAAATACGTGTGATTGCCGAAGCTCTGCTTTAGTAAAAACAACCTAATTAAGATGAAGAACATCTATGATCTCTACAACCGAGCAATGACTATAGAACCTGATTCTAAAGCTGGTAGACATCATCTTCTATAAGCACGTTTGCCTCACAAAGATCAGAAACTATAACAAACAAAAAAGAGAAAGAGACCAGTATGCACAAGGTAATATAAATAAATAAATAAATAAATAAATAAATAAATAAATAATCACCTACATTCTTTCTCTGTACGTGAAATGGATGAGTGCTAAGAGCAGCCAGGCTCCCAGAGCTCACACATCTTACCGTGAGCTGTTTGTGACGGTCCCGAAGTGTCTCTGCGTCCAGGTTAGAATCAACAGGGACGACTTCATTTCTCCTCCTGTCGATGTTCTCCAGCATAAGAAGCAAACCATGACTCATTTCGTGGAAATCCTATGGGGGAAAAGAAAAGGAGTATAATCCTCTTGAATAATATATTTTTCTTTCCCTCACAGCTTAAATTTCCAGTCTTTACAATTGCTACCGCTGGCAAAGATAGGTTGGATTTAAGGTCTTGGGCACAACTCCTTTCTGAGAAAGGCACCAGTGCTGTTTTAATTATCTGAGTTCACATTCTCACCAAAAGCATTTAGTTTGTTATTTGAGGGGGAATTTAGATGTAAGGGAAAACTGGCATCAAATACTTAATTTCTAGGGTTACTATACAGTTTGGAAGGAAGCAACTCTGCTCCCCTTTCTTCTCCCTGTATTCAAAACCTTCCCATCTTGAATGGCCTTAATCTGATCCCTATATCCCTCATTCATCCATTTGTTCATTCATTTATTCAACACGTAGTTACTGAAAATCTCTTATGCACAGGACTGGGAGGGGGTGCAGGGGTGAAACAACAGCTTGTATACCTACTTTCAAAGTATTCTTGGGGCACGTGGAAACCTGGAAAGCAGGTTTACACTGGGCTCAGCATACCATCTGCTCCTGCTCAGGACCTACAAGGCCCTGCATGGTCTGGTTGCTAAGCATCTCCCTGATCTTCCTTATCACTCCCTGCCTCTCTGACAACATTCTGATCCCACTGGCCTCTTTTCTGACCTTAAAGACACTAAGCCCTTTCTTGTTTATGGGACATCCCATTGGCTCTGTCTGGCAATATCCCTCCAGTGTCAGCTCAAAGATTCATAGACGTTTCCTGACCTCTATGCCAAAGTGGCTTTTCTCAGTTACTCTTATCATCCATACTTGTAAGCATCCTGGTTAAAAAAATTACTTGCATTTTTAAAAACTGTATTTATTTGTGAGAGAGAGCACTCGCACAAGCAGGGGGAGCAGCAGGCAGAGGGAGAAGCAGGCTCCCCACTGAGCAAGAAGCCTGACGTGGGACTTGATCCCAGCACCTTGGGATCATAGCCTGAGAAGGCAGACACCCAACTGAGCCACCCAGGCATCCCAGCAATTACATGCACTTTACTGTTTGTCTTCCCCAACAAAAGCAGAGGCTGTGTCGTATCCTGACTGCTCTGCATACTATTTGTCAGAGAGTAGGCACTCATCAAACAATAGTGGTAAAATGGATGAGCAAATATTTGCAATGCTAACTTTCATGTTCAGGAAATGTCTGCCAACATGCTCAGTAAATATCTGTTGAATGAATGAATGAATGAATGAATAAGTGAATGAATGAGTTGGGGCTGAGATAAACTTGTGGGAAGAGTCCAGTTAGCTGGATAAAAGACAGGGTCCAGCTGCTTGAACTCCTGTTCAGATGTACAGATTCTCCAGTATAATGAATAGTTTGGGCACGAAATTCTCTAGTTCAAATCCTGGCAGTGGGGGATGATTGCATCCCTTGAAGTGACCTTGATAAGTCAAGTCCCAGACTCGGCTACACGGGAAATGTGTGACTCCCACGAACCTGACACTGCATCAGTGCGTCCTGGAGCAGGCCCCGCCACTCTTCCAGCAGTGAGCACACCCGGTCCCAGCGCCCGTTCATCTGGGACAAGCGATCTTGCAGATCCTGGCTTTTCTCACTGCCAGCCTGGGTGAACTCGGAGCTGCACAGGTTTATGGAGAGGATGATGGCTTTGCGGTGGTCCACAGCTTTCTGGAGCTCCTACAAAGAGAAAGGAGAACAACAAAGAAAGAAAGTTAACAACAAAAACATTCAGAGCATGGCTTAAGACCTTAGGGAATGCTTCACCCAAATGAAAAGATCCATTCATTAAAACTGGCCTTAACTGAACGGCTAGATAAGAGACAGTGGTGCACACCACTGAGGGCCACACTGTAGGTAAAGGAAATGGATTAGATGTATACTTGACCACTTGAATGGGTTTTAAAATATGGTGTAGAGTGAAAGAGTCAGAAACAGAACAGTGTGCGCAATATAATAGCATTTATGGGATTTAAAAGGCACATGCACACACACAAATCCACATTTTTCATGGATATATGAATGAATACTCATTCACTATTTAAGAATGGTTGCCATGAGTTTCGGGAATGGAAATTAAAAAGGATCAATAGACAAAACTAAGAGGAATTTTGCAGGAAGTGCTGATGACCCTGTGCAATGAACTAAGGAGTCTGATGAACTCAATTCACAGCGTGGGAGGCCAACAACAATAAAACCAACAAACCCAGACCTGGCTCTGAAAGTTCTAGGCAAAAGGAAATGTTCTGGCCTCAGAATCTCATCACTAGACCAGTGGGACTCAAAGTTGTGTGCAGAAGAATGAAATGGGAAACTTGCTAAGTAGGAAGGTTCCCAGGCCTTAGTTTCCAGCTGTTTGGACTCGACAGGCACAGAGAGTTAGTGGCCCACAAGGGGAGAACCCTGCCGGTGTCACAGACCACATTCTTGTGATGGTCAAGAGAGAATGGATTGGGTGTTTCAACAGCTAACCAATTCAGTTTGATTTCACGAAAAACTAGGCAACTGATTTTTGCTTCATGCATTTCCCACAAATCCAAAACTATCCCAAGAACTTGTGTGCCACCTGATTACACATTAATGATTCAATATCTGGGTACTGTTTCAACATCCCTAGATTAGTTTCAGGTCAGTGATCCTGTAAACCACATCTACCCATGTTACATTTTCTTCTAAGTTCTCAACATTTCTGTTATGTCTCAGCTTGCCTTAATTTTTCACTTTCCAATAGAGTCTTAAAATACAGTAATAATCGATTTGACCACAGAGCTATTACAAGGTCAAGGTATATTGTGGAAAGATACTTGGTTATTCCACAGACTTATCCTCGGGGAACGGACAGGAAGGACTGGGAAGGCATGTGGAAGGTGGCTTTTTCTTATCACACAGGCTGACTTTCAAGGTCTCATTTTCCCACCCTAATCTCACTTAGGTCTCAGACTCTGGCCCACATTCGCTTTATCAACTTTTTAAGGAGTTTGTCATCATACACACCGCCTTACATTTTCCCAGGGAGGAACTAAAATAATTTAAGTACTCTAGAAAAAAACGTATTTTATAATCCAGATAGTGTAAGTCGCATCTCCCATTTGATGCTGCCTCCAGAATTTGATGGGGCGAGTGCAGAGGCTGTTCTAGGAGAAGAAATCTGAGCAACAGTGGGGAAGACTCATTTCTCTGCAAATTTAAAACAAACAACCAAAACGAGCCACCAACACATTACTCCAAAATAAATAACGTACATGAAACCCGGGAGACACAAAAGCAGCAGGCTTAACCCTTGAGCCTGGAGAGTCTAGGTAGCTCCATTCCCAGGAAGAGCGTATCTTGATGTTCTCCAAACAAAAAGAAAAGACTGAAGGAGCTATTAAAAACAAACTGGGCTCTCCATCCAGAGTATGCTTACAAAAGTCTCCACATAGTAATGCATTTCAAGAAGCGTGCTAAGGAGGAGCATAAGACCTGGAGATGGAGCTAAATGACATTATCCTGTGTGGATGGACACCCATCCAGGTCAAAGTCAAGTGTACATGCCGGGCGTTTTACCATAATAACTCCACAGTTTTGTTCTGTTGTACTCACTACACTGCAAATTGCTTCTGTGACTATGATAATCTATTTGAGATGTTCTGCTGATTCCAGAATGTCCCACAATATCACTGCGTCTCTACAAAGTCACAGAGATACAGTCCTGGAGAGGAAACCTCTCTTGCTCCAGATACAGACTTGCAGGAACCTGGTCATTTCCGCATTTCCTTTAAAAGAGGGTAAACGGGTCCCAGAAGTCCCTGGATGGTTCATGAACTTTTACGATTAGTCATTCCTTAAGAACCAAGTCGTGGAATCAGACGCGATTATTTACACGGGGCTGGTTCTATGACGTGGTCTATCCACCCTCCCCAACCGGCTCTATAAAGACCGATCGGTGAGGGCTGAGGGAGAGGAGGGCATTCTCGTTCGCTTCTGCTGACCGCTTCCCTGCGGCTGGCTGACGACAGACCAGCGAGAGCGACTGGTTTCACCAGACCGGGCAGCACGCGCGGGGCAGTTGGTGGTGGCCGCAGTGGGAAAGGCTGAGGGCAGCTACCTTGAGCTTCTTTATCTGGCGCTCGATCGCCTGGATGTCGGTGCTGAGCTCCAGGCGCCGCAGCTGCTCCAGCTCCTGCTCGGCCTCCCCCAGCCACGTCCAGACGCTGTTCAGGTCCGCCTGGAACTGCTGCCACTTCTGGAGGCTCTGCTTCATTCTCAGCTCCTTGCTCAGGGCCTGCGCCTGGAGGAGCTCCCAGCGGTCAATCACACCTGGCGGGAGGCGACACACACAGGTTAGGCAGCTGCTCTGATGTCTGGGAAATGCTTCGGACGCACGGCGGGGGCTACCAACAAGTAACAACAGAAAGGAAAGTAATTTGGGCGCCTGGGTGGCTCAGTCGTTAAGTGTCTGCCTTCTGCTCAGGTCATGATCCGAGGGTCCCGGGATCGAGCCCCGCACTGGGCTCCTTGCTCCGCAGGGAGCCTGCTTCTCCCTCTCCCACTCCCCCTGCTTGTGTTCCCTCTCTCGCTGTGTCTCTCTCTGTCATATAAATAAAATCTTAAAAAAAAAAAAAAAGCAATTCCTTTTTTTTTTTTTGGATATAGTGTTCCACACCCAGTCCTCCATGCATGCAATATATGCCCTCCTTAATACCCATCACCGGGCTAAGCCATGCCCTGACTCCCCTCCCCCCTGAAACCCTCAGTTTGTTTCCCAGAGTCCAGTCTCTCATGGTTTGTCTCCCCCTCTGCTATCCCCCCCTTCATTTTTCTCTTCCTTCTCCTAATGTCCTCCATGCCATTCCTCTTGTTCCGCATATAAGTGAAACCATATGATAATTGTCTTTCTCTGCTTGACTTATTTCACTTAGTATAAGCCTCTCCACTTCCATCATTGTCAATGCAAATGGTGGGTGGTATTCATCCTTTCTGATGGCTGAGTAATATTCCACTGTATACATGGACCACATCTTCTTTATCCATTCATCTGCTGAAGGGCACCCCAGCTCTTCCACAGTTTGGCAATTGTGGACATTGCTGCTATGAACACTGGGGTGCATGTGGCCCTTCTTTTCACTACATCTGTTTCTTTGGGGCAAATACCCAGTAGTGCAATTGCAGGGTCATAGGGTAGCTCTATTTTTAACTTTTTGAGGAATCTCCACACTGTTTTCCAAAGTGGCTATACCAACTTGCATTCCCACCAATACCTTACACCAGGCAAACATCGACAAGGCAAGAAATAACAAATGTTGGAGAAGATGTGAGGAAAAGTAATTCTAACAGGCACTTCTTGCTGTTGTCAGCTCTAAGGACAAAACAAAATAGCATAATGGCTGTGTTTATCCTACCTGCATTTTTAATGATAATGGAGTAAACAAAATAACTACATAGGATTTAATACCATAAAGAGCTTTATGAAGTAACAAGCAGTAATGTGCATGGAGATAATATTCTATTGGTTTCTTTCTGCAAAAGAACTTGGAAAAGTACATGCATAAAATGCCAGATGAGGGGAGTCTGGGTGGTTCAGTCAGTTAAGTGCTGACTCTTGATTTCAGCTCAGGTCATGATCTCAGGGTTGTGAGATCGAGCCCTGTGTTGGTCTCTGCGCTCAGTGTGGAGTCTGCTTGAGATTCTCTCTCCCTATTCCCTGCCCCTTCTCCCCACTCATGCTTTCTCTTTTTTTCAAATAAATAAATCTTTAAAAATAAAATAAAATAAAATAAAATGCCAGACAAGAGATGTTAGAGAGAATGCATTAAGATAAATGGGATGTGGACGAGAACACCATGACGCTGTTCCCCACCTCTTCTGTCAAGAGAGCATCGTAACACAGAGAAAAGCTCCCAGGGGAGAATTGTGTCAAGTGAGATGAGCAGCACAGGGTAACACGGGGCAACGAGGTATTTTAGGATCTTCTATTTCCCTCTTTCCTGAATTGAGCACCACTCACTCACCAGCTGTTTGGGTTTCCGTAGTATTCAGGTTAACAAAGCCGGGGAAATTCTCTTCTTCCTCCTTCAGTTTGTGTTCTAGTCTCTTCACTGAGTCTATACTGCCGCTGCACTCACTCAGCAATTTCATCTGTTGAGACACAGAAAACAGGCCCCGTCACAGAATTCGCAGATTCTCACAAGTGCAGGAGCTTCTGGGGGAAATATTTTTCTAGTTCCTTAAAAAGGACAGTGGCTGTGTTTTACTGCTCTGTGGGGGGAAAAAATTTTGCTAAAAACAAAAAAATCCAGTTCAAAAACATGTTCCTTCAGCACAGGACACAGTCATACACACGCAGAGCAGGGCCTTGAAGATACACTTCACATCCTGGGTTTTGCATGAGAATCCCTCAAAATTTATTTTACATCTCTGAGTCAAAACAGACTAAACAGCAATCTGGGATCTAAAATTCAGAGCCCTCAGCTGGCAACACAATGTATAATTTTTGTCAAGTTGCTTCCTCTTTCTTAAATTGAAGTGTGGGAACAATAATATTACCACAAATCTCAAAGGAACATTTTTTTTGCATTAAATAATTAAAATACTTAAAAGCAGAAAGTACTATTAAAGCCAGCTGTTTCATAAGAAAACTTAAGAAATGTTTAATAGGTGTTAAGGGAATAAATTCTAACATCAAAGGAAAACCTTCCAACTCCAAGTTTAATGTCATGTACAGCATTCAAAGAACTCTTGCTCTATGAATCATAAAGTTCTGTTTCGAAGCCTTTAACAAATCACACTGCTATGAAGTTTGACTATTTTTGACTGAGACTGAGTACAATCTCAGTGATGTCAGCATGGTCATCATGAAACCTTACCATATATTTTAAAAAAGAAGTTTCACTATAATAGAAGTTGGTATAACAGGCCAAACTGGGCAGGAAATAAACTCATGATTGATTACTCTTCTGTAATTGTGAGGATATTAATATCAGCATATATAAACTATAATAGTTCTCTTCCCTGGTTTCAAAAAGCAGTACACTGGAGTTGTCATTAGACTTAGGGAAATTAATTTTTCTTTCCTTTTACTAGAGTAGCAGTCTTTTGGGTATGAAAAGAAAGGACGAGCCGTGGAAGAGATTTACTTTTAAATTCTCTTGCTTAAGTATGTATAGGAGAATAGATAGTTCTTCAGGAAAAATTATTTGGTCAGTAACTTGAGCAGAGCAAATAAACTTACTATATACTTTACTAAGTAGGAACTTCGAAAACAGAAGTTAGTAATATGTACAATCTTTTGCCATCTTTTTCCCAAATCCCTCTTGTTAGTCAGATTTATTTTCTCCAGAATGAGCATACATAACAGAAATCCAGTAAGTGAATCAATTAACCCCAGAAAAAATCAATTAACCCCAGAAAAGAACTAATGTATATATATATTTGTTCTTAGTGAATGTTCTCAGTGACATAATGAATATATATATATTCACTAAAATATATATACATAGTGAATATATATATATATTCACATTCACTATGTATATATATTTTATGTTAGTAATCTATTAGCTAAATCTGCTGCTCCAAGGATAACCTTGGCCCCAAAATTATCAGCTGAGTTTGGAAAAATGCCTAATCACTTTTGGGAGCCAAAGCATTTTGTTGCTTTCAATTACATGGATCTCACTGAGTTCTCCGCGTAAAGGAACAGGCTGGTCCCTGTAGTAGGTCAGTGTGTCTGAGCACGGGCCAGTTTCACTCCAAAGGTAACTTGCGAGCATTGCGTCGTTTGTACACCCAAACCGTGAGGTCAAGCATGGTGTGGTGCTTCAATAGCTCCCACATGCTGCACACAGACTGGTCCCTGTTGCACAACTATGGTTTCCAGGTACGTGGGGGGTTGGCAACGGTCAGGATACTCACATAACCTCTATAGCTGGAGTCCAGCTCCGGGCCTGTGGGAGTTTTGCTGCGGATAATATTTTCAGTTTGCTGTATCTGAAAACGGCTCTCATCCAAGGCTTGGTCCAGTTGTCGGATCTGTGACACTAAGGCACTGGGAGCTCCTGCAGCGGGGTCAACCACAAGAACCTTTAACATGCTTGACATTCCAGAAGTTTGAGAAACTACTTCGTATAAGGTGGTACAGGAATGGCGTATGTGTGTGTCATTACAAAGCAAATTTAGTTCTAACGTGCTGGTGAGTTAGAACTTCAAAGACCAGACCAATCAATGAATGTGGTTGGCTAGCAGGCCAGATACTGCAAAAAGGTTCTGCAGGGGGCTCTGCCTGCCTGTGTGTCCTCTCCGCTTCCAGCCGCTTCCCTGAAAATCTACATGTTTTAAGCCGTGGAAGGCCACTCCGAAAGCCTAAGGTGGTGCCTTTTGCTCCCCCCAACCCAAGAGGGAGTTATGTCTCGTGTTCCCTCTGCAGGCACTTATCAAGCAGAAAGAGAGACAATCCTCTGTTTTCTTTCTGCATCTCAATAGAAGATAGTGCTCTGTAGAAGACAGTCACCAGTGGCTGCACCACTCACTTAAGGTGGGACTTCAAGTTACCCATGAAGAGACGAGCTCAGGTTACATATGGGTGGAGACACCAAACTACCAATGGCTTGCTTTGGTTTAAAACCCAAACCCGAACCAGGAGAAAGCTAAGATTTTAGCATTTGCATCTAAGCATGCTTTTAGTCAGAGCCTGGGACTCCTGGCTCATTGCCTTTCATTGTGTGATGTGTGTGCAAAATGTGCATCCGTTACGATTTTTGAACTGAACAAGAACATTGTCAGAGTGAAGTTAACACAGGGCGAAAGCAGAACGTGTATTAGTAAGCTTTATTAATATTTTTTCTTTTAAAAAAGGCCTAAATACATCTGGACGAGGTCTCTCACTGGGGATCACTCAGAAAGTCGTTATTTCAGTAACACTACTTTGCTTCAAAAACTAAGTGTAAACTAATACCTTTGTAATTCAGTACCGCATCGTTGTGGTTGGACCCTGTTCTCTCCACCTTCCCCCAAACTGCTCAACTATGCTGAACTATAGTTTATCTAGTGTAACATTAAATAAAACTGGTTCCATTTTCCTCTCTTTATTTTGTGGGGTATGATTTATTAAGGTCGATTATAATTTTTTTACAGCCCGACATCTGGTCTCACCCTCGTTTTATATGTGGCCCTTGAGATCAGGAGGATGGATGGTGGGCCTGAGGTCACGTGTGCAGGCTGGGTGGATGTGGGACAGGAGACCTGAGCCCCGAAGGTCACGACGTCAGTATGGCTACCCTCATGCAGGGCGCCAGGGCACAGATGCTGAAGACCAGAGCTTCCGCCTCCCACTTTCTGACGTGCATGGGCATCATAGATCTATACCTAATGAGACTCATTCCCATCGAACAAGTCGAGAAGTTATTTCAGTGAAACTTGATTACTAAATCTTATTCTTGGTGTTGATCGACAGAATAGTTTTGGGGTTGGTTTGTCTGTTGCTACTGCAGCAGTAAGAGAAGGAGGTGGTTCCTTAACATGCTGGTGCCACAGAGCTGTGAGAGGGACAGCAGGTGTGCTCAGAGAGGAGGCTTGTTACGGGTGAGGGAGGGAGGCTTGCTTTGGCTTTTTGTGCCTACCAGAGGTATTTCTGATTGCACTTTCTGTGAGTTTTACATAGGCCTCAGGACTTTCGGGGATCATTACATCTGCAAAAAGAGCATAGTCTAAGTTGACAGCTAGATTCCTTGTGGCGGGAAATAACTTTCCTGGGGAGAAAAAGGAAGTTAGTTACTCTAGACAGACAGCTCTTGAACATAGAGAGGAGTGTGAGCATGCGCACCAAAGGGTTCCTAAAATAAATCGTCAGGGCTTACACAGAGGATGTTTTATGAGCCAAGCACTGTTCTAAGCACTCGTTTATCTTTGAAGAAACCCTACAGGGTGTAGGGAATTCGTATCCCCATTTTATTGATAAGAAAGCTGAGATCCAGGGGAATTAAATGACCTATCCAAGTTTCAACAGGTAGTAATCGGCAGAACTGAGATTTTAATCCAGACAAATTCTAGAGCAGCGCTGTCTCACACAGAAATAAAGTGAGCCACATGTCATTTTAAAGGTTCTAAGAGCCACATTTAAAAAAGTAACAAGAAACAGATGAAAATAATTTTAGTGGTTTACTTTGCTAAACTAATATACCCAAATTATGACATGTAATTACCATAACTGTTATTACTACTTTACATTCTTTCTTTGTGCTGAGTCTTTGAAATGTGTAAAACGTAAGTACATTGGACACAGCAAATCTCCATTTGGCATGGTCACATTTCAGGGCTCACTATGTTCAGTCACATGGGGCGATGGCTACACCCTGGAGAGCGCTGCTACAGACAAGAAATGCTTACCAGGCTCTGGTGTAAAAACTAAAGAGAAATGAGGGAAATCGTTTTCTTTTTAGGCACTGTCATACCCTTGGGAATCCAAATGTGAACCATCAGAGACTAGCAGATACAGCCTTTTGAAAAATGTGTGAGATGCATTTACAAGTGCTATGAATTTGCCTCTGATTATTCTATTTTTACTCACTTTCCTTATAATGTTCCTTTTTCTCTGTCCACCCCTTCACTGTATGTGTTTTTTGGGGTTTTGTCTTCCTTGTTCTGCTTTATACGTTTTTCCTGGGTGATTTCCTCCCTTCCCTCAGGGACAATTACTCTGTATACGCAGATAGTCACCTAATCTGCATTTCCAGTTCTAGAACTTCAGACTATGCATCTATTGCTGGGTATTCCTTTTGTATATTCTACTGTACCTCGAATTCAGGGTGTGCCCAGCTGAATCAGCACCTCCCCCTTTCTCACTGCCCTGCCCCCTGGCCACAGACACCCACAGCCTTCTTTCCCTCTTGTAGTCCTCAGAGCCTTGGGTTACCTGCACGTTTCCCCAAGATACCCAAGTCTGAAAGTTACCTCAATCCCAGTTTAATCAATCATGACTTAAGGAGGAGACTTGTCATGATTTCGTGATTTGTCACTTCTCTTCCATTCTCTCCATCCCCGGTGTTGTTCCCTAGTTCAGGCCAGTATGATCTCTCTATCCTTGATCAAAAAATGTTTCCATCTGAGCTCTTCTCCAGTGTGATCCCTTCCATATACTATTGATACAGGTTCTGTGAAAGTATGCATCTGATCATGTGACCTCCTCCTTAGAGATCTGTGAAGATGCTCCGGTGCCTTCAGGAGAGAACTCCCTTCCACGGCAAGTTGGCTGCTGTTTGACCAGGTCCTGGTTTGCCTTTCCACCTTCTTTGTCCACTCTGCGTCTCCCAATCTATAGCCTTGTCATTCCGGAAGAACTTGGGGTGACAAAAGCTCTGTGGCTGATCATAAAGCTGGGTGGACGACCTCTCCTCTTGTCCTCTGAACTTCGCTGTGTCTATCTGACTGACTGCCATTTATCCTCTGGGTCTCAGCTCAAGAGACTTTTCCCTGAAGCCTTTCCTCTAAGCTCTGGTTAGTCACCCCTTGGCTGTGTTTCTGTGCCACCCTGTCTGTGTACATTACTATCTGAGCACCAACACATCACACAGGTGTTGTTATCTGTCTGTGTTTCACACTAGAGTATAAGCTCTTTGAAAACAAAGAGCTTATGTACTTATAAGTATATATATAAAAGTATATATATGTAAGTATACTTATATACTTAAACAGTGCTTGTCACGTAGTAAAAACATAAGTGTATGTGGGATAAACCAATGGTCATGCCAATTTTTGTATCTGATAACCACATTAATACCCAATTATTCTATATCTGCAGTTTAATGGAGAAAGGAAGAAGAGGATTCTTAGTTTACACATTTCAAATACAATATTCAGTCTTTTTTATATTCTTTCAACTTGGCGTACTGGAGGAGCTCTTTCCTACCTGATAAGCCAACGGCTCCCCTGAGGTAGAAATCTTTATCATCCTGGCCCTCTTCATCCTCAGAGGGCAGAGTTCTGGACACAGCAGACTCCAGGTCACGACTGAGGTCATAGTCATGGTCCCACTCCAGGGGGATGGAGTCCACACTGGCAGGGGTGTCTCGTCCCGACCGCTCGCTCCGCAGAGGCTGGGCGAGTGAGAGGGAGGGGTTGGAGGAAGGCTGGGGGGAAAGCACGCTGTCCACAGAGGTGTCACGCCAGTGGAGGTCGGAGAGAGCTGCAGAGTCATCCAGCTCTAGCTCCCGGTCAGAGAGGTCATGGTCATCATCTGGGAGCTAGAAATGCAGTCAAGCCAACTCTATTACCGCAGCGGTCAGATGATGCCCTTACCACGTCCTGTTCTGCCTCTCACCAAATCTCAGTGTTTGAGCTTATCCGGGCCATATTCCTACCTCAGTGGGGCTAATTTATAACTTCCTATCATCAAATAATTAAGAATCCTCTGATCACTTTTAAGATTGTCTTATAAATTCATCTACCAAAGCTCCAGTTTTTATCCCTGCTGAAATGGAAATAATAGTAAAAGATACTTCAGATAATTAAGATTAAATAAGATAATGTAAATAAAGGCAGCCTAGTAGCATGCCTGCAACACAACAGTTACATAATGGCACATTTCAGGAACAAAAGGAAATTACTAATAAAACTTTACCTGGTCCTTTTTTACCTTATATCCCAGATCCAAAATATTTTTTTATCACAGAATATTCCAAATATTTGAATAACATTTTGGGATGTGGTTATGGTAGCAGTTAGGGAAGGGGAAAAGAAAAAAAATTCAACTAAACAACTTCATCAATGGAGCAACTGTTTACATTGCTCACTTTCATCTCCTTATTTCTTTTAGAAGCGTCTTTATCTTCCATAGAAGATAAGTACCAAGTACTCTCTAAGGTTTTTGCATATATATTAACTTTTTCATACCCGAAGCAATCCTGTCTACATGGTAGGTAGTAGTAAACCAGTGTCACATTTGAGGACACCAAGGCAAGAGATGTGAAGTAACTTGCCCAAGGTTACGTAGCCAACACATGTCAGAGCTCAGACTGGAACCCAGGTGTTCTAGATTCACAGTCTGGGCTTTTACCCATTGTCCAACACAAACCCCATTGTCCAATGCTAACTAACAGGGACAATGAAAAAGACACATCACATACAGGCAGGCGAATCAGTTTCTTATGGTATCTCTCCACACGCCCGAAGACCTCCTGACAGTAACGCCGGAGTTCATCCAGCTCTTCCTCGATGACTGCTGCGTCCAACGGCTCACTCTTTTCTATAAGCTGTTCTCCTTGGGCGATTATCTGCTCAATCTTATTGTGGTTCAGTGAAATTTCCTGCTGAAAGGCCTAGGCAACACAAATCTCGGGTAATGTTTTTATTGTTCACAGTGACATAAATAATTATAAGATACATATTTAGAAAAACCATGCAGGGGATATTGAATTTACCATATACAGTGACAAGCCAAGAAGCTATTATTTTCTAAAGTCAAACATAAAAATTTTAAATCAGAACAGGAGTCAGAAATGGAATCGTCAGAATTCCATGACCAGAAAGGCGCCTTTGGCTAATGAAATTTACCGCCACAGACAGTGTGGGTAGAGAATCACAGGAAAAAACATTCAAACCCATCATAAAGTTGATAGCACTGGTTATCCCTAATGAAAAGCAATGGTAAGCAATATAGTGCCACTGAAATAAATTTAGAGAGTTAATTAAGTATTTTAATTTTAGATTTTCTGATCATATTTCAAACATGACTAAGAGAAACCATCCAAATGATAATGTCACAAATTCTTCTCAGATGATGCTTTTATTGGTTCAGGACATAATCAGGAAAGATCATAATGATTTGAAAAACAACATATTCTAGGGGATTACTTAGACTCATTCTATTAAGTTGAAAAGAGGTAAGCTACTGGGGTCAGATTTCAGGGATAAATTTTAATTCAATACAAGAATGAACTATGGAATAGTTGCAATTATCCACGAATGTAAAGGCTGCTGCGGGGGAGGGAGCTTGGTAGGGAGTTCTGCGACCTCGCCAAAGTCTAAAAAGAGAAGATTCAACTACCACTTGGCAGAAATTTCCTGTTGAAGATTTTAAATATCGGTTTGTCTGTGAAACGACTCAGAAGAGTCAGTGGGGGAGGGACCAGACAAAGTATTAGAGCTTGCTATTTTCGATTTTTTTTCATCCTGGAAATCTATCAGAATTTATGATTTGTTTCATCCTGAGAATTTATCCTTGCATAACACTCAAGTTGTTAAAACACTCTTCCTTTTAGGGACTCCTCATATCTAATGCGGGTCACTCCTATTTACATTTTTAATTAGCCACTGTGTTTGAACTGTGTGAAGAAACATATCAAACATGCTTAAAAATTAACTTGGTATCTAAGGATGTGGAATATGTGGAATGAAACCCTAACGTGAAAAAGTTGGAACATGGAGGTCAAACAAACTATTTGAAGGTGCTAGAAACAAAGCAGAAACAAACCAAACCAAGCTAAAACAAAACAGCCAAAAACCAAGATTCCTAACACCTAGGCAATGAAGTTAATAATTAAAAATATATAGGCTAATGGTAGTTATCTCTGGGTAAGGTTCTTTATTTCCTTTTTAATATATTTTGTATTTTCTGAATTTTTTTTCAATTGAGAACTAATTTTTTTCAAGAGTTCTTTACTATGTTCTCTACAAAAGGATCTACAAATCCCTTCCTCTTCGCATCTTCTTCACAATTTGAAAAATCCCTACCATCTTACCTTGAGTTGCTTTATTTTAGCTTGAACATCGCACTCAGAAAAATGTTCGATATTAGTGAGCTGGAGATCCATCTCTGTCAGCCACACCAGAATGCTGTCCCGCGCAGTCTCAAACTCCTCACGCTGGCCAATGAAATGCTGGATGTGAAGAGAAAATGATAAAAAACTAAAGTCCACGTTGCGCATATGGAGATGACACCGCCAATTCCAATGTTCTTCTGGAAAGTCACTTTCTCAACAATGACAACTCTGTAATCCTTTACCATGTAAATTACCATACGAACCACTCTTGCCATCCCAATCTTACAAAATCACTGAGATTATGTCTTAATATGTTTGAATGGACCTCTGGGTCTCTAAGAGACAGAGGAGGCATAATAAAGACCTTGAGTCTGCGCAAGATGGAGGTGACCCGCTTTTGCAGGTTGTCCCATCTCTGGTTGCCTTCGTGAACCATCTGCTTTAGGCTACAGGCGGAATCGGTGCGGTTCTCTCTGGCCAGGCGACGGTACTGCTTGTTGATCAGTTCCAGCTGGGTCAGGCTCTCGTGCACCTGTCGCTGGAAAGCCTAAGACCGCAGAGAAGCATGTCAGTGAGGGGATCAGTGAAGGGCTCTTGGCAAGGGCACCTGGCCTCATCCTGCAGTGAGAGGGAAAGGACAGTTCCTAAGGAGGGTTTATTTCCCCTTATTAAAGCAGAGTAATGGGATCAGGGTGGCTTAAGGACAGGGTGTAGATCAAACAAAAATATGAAAAAAACTGGTAAAAAGGAATAACTATATATGTATATACACAAATACATACATACACAAAGAAACTGGTAAAAAGGAATAACTATATATGTATATACACAAATCATATGGATGATATATACAAGTTCCCTTGCTATAGTTTTTAAAATGAGCAGTCCAAAAAAATTTTCCCATGAAACAAACTGATCACTCAAGTGTTTATGTGTGCTGAAATGTGAGTCTGAAAGGTTCGGAAATGTCTGATGTCAATACAGAGAAAAGGTATCTGCAAAAGAACTCTCTATCTGTGAAAGATGTAACCTCCTAAAAATCCAGAAACATCTTTAATTCTAATGTCCATTAAAATAATTAAACCTTCTTTTTGCAGAAGGTGTCTAAATGCAAGCTTTTATTAACTTTTAAGAAAAGCAGTTTAGTAAAATACAAGTAACCTTAAATAGAGGAAAATTTGGAACACGCTATTCCATGAACTCTAATTCTGGTTCAGGAAATCTGTTTCAAACATGAATTACTCAGTTTTTATAAAGCATTTTAGAGCTGATACGCACCAGCTTACATGGTAGTGTCTATTTCCTTTTTTATTTAATTTTCTTTTACAACCATTTGCTTCTACCATGCTCTAGCAATCGTCCTCCATGCTTGGCCCAGTTTGCGTATCTTGGGCAAATTTCGTAACTATACCGTCACTTTAAATGATGAAAAGTTAGTTTTTAAATGAACAAAACATAGTCCAATCCATTTATGTCTATTAATTTTTAAGGGTACCCTATGTACACTTGGGGGTTTCGGAAGTAAAATACTCTTTCTTCTTTCTCTCTGCAACACAGCACGGTCCTACCATAAGAATCATTTGGCCAAAATAAAACGAAGGTTTTTTCAAATTCATGTATATGATTTGTGACTGACGTTGATCTTCACATTGGACAGGAAACTGTACAACCAAGTGATCTGTACTCATCTAAATCACAAAATTCTGCTTCCTTTGGTTCATTACACTATTTACTTGCTACCGCATCCGTGCCTCGGATATGGCTTTCCTTCTGAGAGTAGCTTTAAGAGACTTTGTCTTAGTAAGTCTAACCTCCTATTCTAGAAAACAATTTAAATTACTTCTCCAGAAAAGGAAGCACTAAGAAAAGTTCAGCTTTGCCATTACAGGGAGTCACAGGATACGCTTTCCCACTGGAGCGATGGCAGGCACCACAGCGAGGTACCCAGATCCACCCCAAATTTTTATGCATTCGAACAGGAAAAGACTGTCCTCAAACAACATTTTTTAAAAATTAAATTTATTTGTCTCTTAAGAGAGAACATTAAAAAAGAAAATCATTTATTACAGAAGCTAACCATATGGCTAACTTTTGCCTTAAAATCTGAGAGTCTAAAATAGCATCAAAAAGGACTGTGCATAATCTGCTTTATAGTATAAGCCAATTATAGAAGGTTTAACCTTTATGAAGCAGAGTGTAGTGGGACGGAGTACATGAATACCTCACTGGCTCTGGCTCACACCAGGAGGACCTGAACTCAACTGTATGGCCCACTGTGGCTTGTCACCAGAAATTTTCTATGGGAAAACATTTTAGATACGAAACTATTTTCCTGGAATTTGGTGGTATAGTTATGCATAAACCCATATTCGGACATCAGAATAACGCTTATTTAAATAGTATTTAAGCTTTTTTATAGATTCCTCTAGCTGCACATCTAGGACTCTTTGATTTAAATCCCACAAGCGCAGAAACCAAACTTTGTATTTACTCTAATAGGGTCTCAGTAAATGCCAGGTAAACTGACATTACAAGGTAAAGATAAATTCAGCTGGATTTGGTTGGATTTTTATTCTTACTTTCAAGCATCTCAGGGATCTTGGGGCATAATTAGCAACCAAGAATGATTTTTATAAGATACGTGCATCAAGACTTCGCTGTCAATATCTACGGGTAAAATCCCCCTGTCGGTGGGAACTGATGGAAAAGTCCATCGTGATTTTTAGGCTATGTCAGGTCCTCTGTGAAAATGAGCGGCAGCTGCTAGGGTTGTAGCATCTCATGGGGACAGAGCGGAAGCAAGAGTGCACAGCAGGCAAGCGGAAGTTACTGAGCAGATCCTTTATGAATATGATTACACTGCTGCTATTTTTGTCTCTGTAATGGAAAAGTCTTGGGGACTCAAGAATGGCACTGCTCTTCATTACTAATTAGAAGTGGCTTATGATTAAAGTGTTTTACTTAATTTTGGAGCCAACTCTAGTCTATCCATGATTTAAAAATGTATATACCTGTTCTCTAATTAGATAAAACAAAAATCAAGAAAATATATTTGGAAGAGAGATTTTCATAGTACAAAACACCATATTTTCATCTTAGAGGGCTGACAGTAAAGTATGATGTGAAATGGACAAAAAAATGTCAAGATCTTCTTTTAGGAATCATGATTTGTGCTCTGTAATAGAATTTCTTGCCAATATGACTTTAGTTCTAATTCTTGAGAATCTTAACATAAAAACCTCTTTTTCCCCTTTCTTTGCCTCCCTATCAGGCAGTAGTAAAGATGACCACAAAGTCACCACCTAACTGTTCCGACAGACACCACGCAGGGGCACAGTTCACGTCCTGAGACACCGACCACTAACTGGTGATGCTCATAGCAAAACAGAGATCAACAACTGGAATTAGAAGTCACCTCGAATTTCTTTAGTTCTTCCTTGGCAACTGTGTAGAGCACCCCGGAAGAGCTGGGGAATGCAGCTGTCCTTTCTGAAATCTTGAGCCAATCTTCAAAACGAGAATAATCATCCAGAAACTTCTGCCACAATCGCCACGTCTCTTCAATTCTGAGACAAAAAACGAAAAAAACAACAAAAACAAAAAACCAAGATCTGATTGTTTGGGACTGTTTCTGCTCCAGAACCCTGATGCCTGCAATGGGATTAAGAGTGCCCAAACAAGCGACTGTTGTGCCAAACGATCCCTGTGCCGTCAACCAAATGCAAGCAGACTGAGAAAGAGACAACTGTCAGGGCTAAAATGAAACAGCTGTGAGTTTGGGGCTTTTTTGGTTTGTTTGCTTTTGCTTTTTTGTTTTATTTATTTATTTATTTATTTTTTATTTTTTTANAATGAAACAGCTGTGAGTTTGGGGCTTTTTTGGTTTGTTTGCTTTTGCTTTTTTGTTTTATTAATTTATTTATTTATTTTTTATTTTTTTATTTTTTTATTTTTTTTTTTAAAGATTTTTTATTTATTCATTTGACACAGAGAGAGAGATTACAAGTAGTCAGAGAGGCAGGCAGAGAGAGAGGAGGAAGCAGGCTCCCCGCTGAGCAGAGAGCCCGATGTGGGCCTCGATCCCAGGACCCTGGGATCATGACCTGAGCCGAAGGCAGCGGCTTTAACCTACTGAGCCACCCAGGTGCCCCGCTTTTTTGTTTTTTTTAAATACACATCCTGCAGTTCCAGATTTGGGATTAGTCCAATTGCGTATTATAAGCACGTAACGCGAACTGTTCTGTCTACATTCAGGGGAGCTCAGAAGTGCAAGGCTGGGTCTGCGGGGCACACTCATGTCACGGTTCCACTGAAATAAAATGAAAGTCTTAAAATGCAGTAAGTCCAACATCAAATTCACCCTCATCCAAATTAACCTATCACAGCAAGGCAAGACAAACATTAATCTTTCCAGAGTTCTCCAAACATATAATCCAAAAAGATTATATGCTGTAAACTGTTAAGATTATTTTCTAACCCATCACTATTGTTTATGCCTTGCAATTCAAAGGTTTTTTTCTGAACAAGGATAAAATCTTTGTCTTATTATTTCATTTTTAATAAAATAATATTACTTTTCACTCTACCAATTCTATAACAATATACTTATTCAGCAAGGGTGTACTTTTATTTTTCTGAATTATATTCAAACTGTTAGGTCAGGCATAATGGTTTTATACATTACAGTATATTGCATTTGCACACAGTATTTTATATACAGTAGTCCCCTCCCCCCACCTGTGAGCGATCTGTTCCAAGACTCCCGGTAGATGCCTGCAACTGTGAGGAGTACTGAACCCATATGTATACTATGTTTTATCCTAGACATATGTATGTTAAAGTTTAATTTATAAATTAGGCACAGTAAGAGATTATTAACAACAATAACCAATAATAAAATAGAACAATTATATTAATATACTGTAATAAAACTTATGTGAATATGGTCTCTCTCATATCTTACTGGACTGCATGCATCCTTCTTTGTTTATTTTTTTAAAAGATTTTATTTATTTGAGAGAGAGAGAGCATGCGAGACAAAGCGTAAGTAGGGGGGAGGGGCAGAGAGAAAGGGAGAAGCAGAGTCCCCACTGAGTAGGGAACCCAACGACAGGACATAGGGCTCCATCCCAGGACCCTGCGATCATGACCTGAGTCCAAGGCAGACGCTTAACCAACTGAGCCACCCAGGTGCCCCTGTATTCACCCTTCCTGTGATGATGCGAGACAATGATAAAATCCCTATGTGATGGATGAAGTTACACGAATGATGGAGGCATTGTGGCTAGTGTTGGGCTACTGTGGACCTTCTGACCGAACATTAGGAGGATCCTCTGCTTGGGATCTTGCTTGACCTTGGGTAACTGACACCGTGGGAAGAGAAACCATGGATAAGGTTAGTGGGGTGGGGGTGGGAGACTACTGTATGACCTTGACGCCTATTTATTTTCCCAACTAAATGTAGATGACGGCAAGTTTGGGACACCAGGGCTCCTTTTAAACACTGCAACCAGAAGGAAATGGTAAGTGGGATTCTCTGGGTAGTTTTTTGGGGTTTTCTCCTCTTTTGGGCCCTTCCTCTTTCCCAGCTCTTTGAGCCGTGCTGCTTACTTGAGCCTTCTTTCCATGGACATGGCACAGATATTTCTCCACCGCCGGTCCAGGTTTCGCGTCGCCTGCTGGATGGAGTCACACTCCGCGTCTGTGGCGCAGGCATCGCAGTCATGCAGCAGGACCTCACACAGGTTGAGCACGGAGGCCACGCCCGTGCTGTGTTTCTCGATGTCTCTCTGAAGCTCCTATGGGGAATGAGACAGGCTTTATTCAAGTACTTGGATGCAGATGAGAGAAACTGCAATAGGATTTGCTGACTGAAGCTCAAAAATGGGGGGAAATGAAGCTAGAGATATTCTGGCTATGTGAGCAATGTCAAAATATAGATGGAACAAATGAAATGGACTACATTAATTATATTAAGAGTAATATTAGCTTTTGTAGTGTAGTGTATTTTGAGCAATAAATCTTGCCCCAGACTCTACTTTATAGATATATCATTTCCATTTCAATGCACTGATCAATTGGTCAAAGAAGTACATGTGCTCTTGTTAAGAGCTGGCACTTAAGAACTGGGATTTCATCTCCAAAGTTCTGCAAACTATTTAGTTAATTCCACCATCATTAAAAAGTACCAGGGTTTAAAAGACCTAGGTTCTCTATCATACATGACATCATAACATCAACAACTTCCTCAGTGAGCAATTTTAAAGGTAGCACAGAAATAGAGATGGTGATGATGATAATAAATAAGGCACTTAATTTTCCCAGTATCCTACCATGTACAGTCTTCATATTAACTGCGTAAAATGTAAATACAAAGCGTACGTTATTTTTTCCATTGAGATTTTAAATCAATTTGTTCAAGGAATTTCACTATTAAAAGTGAGGCTACTGGTATTTTTCTTGCCCTATTCGTCAAGGTTCTTAATGTATTTTCCTTGTCTTTAAAACAATTCTTGGATGTGCCTAGCTTTTCTCTTGCTCTAAAGATAATCCCTCAACTTATTCAAATAGCTGAAATTTATATTTTTGTGTGTGTATTCTTCCTCTTTTTCTCTTAGCACCATGTTTCATTGTCTCCCATGCAAACATTAGCTTATTATCAAATGTAGTAACAGTGCCTTTGATTAATATTTGGAGATTTTATGAACTAGACAGAAGGGTAGATTCTATCAAAAATATTTCTATTTCACTGAATAGTCCTTTCAGATCTCTTGTGTAACTTCTTTCAGTTATCTGGAAGTTATCACGAGAACTGCTGGTCTAAAAATATAAAATTGAACTCAATATTTGCTCAAAGATGAAGACAGAGACATCTATGAATGAGATCGCTAAGTAAATTCCAGGTCTTAAAGTGCCTTTTGTACAAGGATATACATTTGGAAGTAGTGTTAGGTATAGGAACATAATCAATGCATTTTAAGAAGTTATAGCATTTTGATTTAGTTTTCTCCAAGTAATCAAAAGGTTTTTTTTCCAGCTGTATTGAGATATAATCGACATAGAACAACAGTGGGTAAGATGAAGGTGCACAATGTGATGATTTGATGTATGTATACATTGTGAAATGATTACCACAATAAACTCACTAATATCTATCACCTCACACAGTTAGAATATGTATGTGTGTGTTGAGAACTTTTAAGATCTACTCTCTTAGCAATTTTCAAATATGCAACACAGTATCGTTAACTATAGCCACCATGCTGAACGTCACATTTCTAGGACATGTTCACCTGATAACCGGAAGTTTGTCCCCTTTGACCACCTTCATCCATTTCCCTCACCATCACCCCCATCTCTGACAACCACTCATCTACTCTCTGTTTCTGTGAGTTCCGTTTCTTTTACAGTCCATCTATCAGTGCAGTCAGGCAACATTTGTCTTTTCTGTCTGACTTATTTTACTTAGCATAATGACTTTAAGGTTCATCCGTGCTGTTGGAAATGGCAGTATTTCCTTTCTCTTGGCTGAATAATATTCCATTGTATGTATACATTTTCTGTATTCATTTCCCTGCTGATGTGTACTTAGGTTGTTTCCACGTATTCACTATTGGGAATAATACTTCAGTGAATGTGAGGGGGTGGAGATTTCTCTTCAAGAGAGTGATTTCATTTCTTTCTGAAACCCGCCCAGAAGTGGAATTCCTGGATCATATGGTAGTTCTGTTTTTAATTTTTTGAGAAGCATCCATAATGTTTTCCATAGTAATGATACCAATTTACATTCTCACCAATAGTGCATGAGGGTTCTGCTTTCTCTACAACCTTGCCAGTACTTGTTATCCTTGTCTTTTTTGATAATAGCCATTCTAAAAGGTATGAGGACATATCTCATTGTGGTTTTGATTTGCATTTCCATAATGCAAATTAACTAGTAATGTTGAACATATTTTCATTTACTTCTCAGCAATTTTAATATCTCCTTTGGAAAAATGTCTACTCAGGTCTCTTGCCTATTTTTAAAATTGGATTATTTGGGTTTTATTGCTATTGAGTTGTAGGAGTTACTTATATATTACCTATCTATTTTGGATATTAACCCCTATCAGATAGATGGTTTGCAAATATTTCCTCCCATTCCAGAGGAAATGCCTTTTCATTTGGTTGATCATTACTTTTACTTTGCAGAAACTTTTTAGTTTCATTTGGTCCAACTTGTTTATTTTTGTTTTGGTGGTTGTACTTTTGGTGTTGTATCTAAAAAACCATCACCAAGATCAATGTAAACAAGTTTTCCCTACATTTTCTTCTGGGAGTTTTAAGGTTTTAGGTGTTATATTTAAGTCTTTAATACACTATTTTGAGTTAATCTTTTGTAAGCGGTATAAAATAGGGGACTGGTTTCACTCTTTTGCATGTGAATGAATCTCCAGTTTTTCCAGAATCGCTTTTTGAAGAGACCATCTTCTCCCCAATGGGTATTCTTGGCTTCACTGTCAAACATTAGTTGACCATAGATGTATGGGTGTATTTCTGGGCTCTCATTCTGTTCCACTGGTCTATGTGTCCTGTTTTTATGCCACCATCATACAGTTTTGATTACTATAGCTTTATATCATAGTCTGAAATCAAGAAGTGTGATATCTTCACCTTTGTTCTTTCTCAGGATTGCTTCAGCTCTTTGGGGTCTTTTGTGGTTCCTTACAAATTTTAGAATTGTTTTTTCTGTATCTGTAAAAAGTGCCATTGGATTCTTGATAGGGATTGTATTGAATCTATGGATAACTTTGGTTTTATGCTCATTTTAATAATATTAATTCTTCCAATCTATAAATGTGGGATGGCATTCCATTTATTTGTGTCTTCTTCAATGTCTTTCATCTGAGTCTTATAGTTTTCAGTGTAGAGATCTTTCAGCTCCTTGGTTAAACTTATTCCTAAGTATTTTGTTGTTTTGATGTTATTCTAAAGGAAATGTTTTCTCTCTTTTTTTTCCAGATAATTCATTGTTAGTGTATAGAAATGCAACTGGTTTTTGCATGTTAAATTTTTATCCTGCAACTTTAATGAATTTATTAATTCTAACAGTTTTTTGGTGGGATCTTTAGGATTTTCTACATGTAAAATTATGTCATCTACGAACAAACAATTTTATATCAACCTTTCTGATTTAGATGCCTTTTTTTTTTTTTTGCCTGATTACTCTACCTAGGATTTTGAGTATTATGCTCAATAGGCCTGGTGAATCGCTTCTCAGCCTTTTGGCTAAGATCAAGTGTAGTATCAATAGGCCTGGTGAGAGCAGGCATCCCTGTCTTGTTTTAAATCTTAGAGGAGAAGCTTTCAGACTTTCACCATTGAGTATGATGTCATACAGCCTTTATTATGTTGAGGTACATTTTTTTATACACACCCTTGGTTGAGAGTTGCTGTTCTTCGAATTTTGCACAATGTTTTTCTCTATATCTATTGAGATATTATTTTTATATTTCATTTAGTAATGTAATATATCATATTTATTTTTATATGCATATGTTGAACCATTCTTGCATCCCAGGGATGAATCCAACTAAATCATGGTGTATGATCCTTTTAATGTGCTGTTGAATTTGGTTTTGTAGTACTCTATTGAGAATTTTTGCATCTATATTAGTTATGAGTATTGGTCTATCGTTTTCTCCTCTTGTGGTGTCCTTATCTGGCTTTGGTATTTCTCGCTTTATAAAATGAGTTTGAGAGTATTTCCTTCTCCTCATTTTTTTGGAAGAGTGAGAAAAGAATTGGCTTTAAATGTAGATTTAAATGTAGATTTCACCTGTGAAACCACCTGGTCCTGGACTTTTGTTTGTTGGGAAGGTTTTGATTACTGATTCAGCCTCCCTGTTATGGGTCTGTTCATATTTTCTATTTCTTCACAATTCAGTCTTGGTAGGTTGCATGTTTCTAGACATTTATCCACTTCTTCATAGTGTGCTATTAAGATCCTTTGTGTTTCTTGTAATGTCACCACTTTCATTTATAATTTTTATTAATTTGGGCTTTTTTTTTTAAAGATTCATTTATTTGAGAGCGAGAGCATGAGAGTGCACACGCATGTGGGAGGGGCAGAGGGAGAAGGAGTGAAAATCTCAAGCAGACTCCATGCTGAGCACAGAGCCTGACACAGGGCTTGATCTCATAAACTTAAGATCAGGACCTGAGCCAAAATCAAGAGTCAGATGCTTAACTGACTAAGCCATCCTCCGTGCCCTTCTTTGTTTTTCTTGGTTAGTCTATTGAAAGGTTTATCAATTTTGTTTATCATTTCAAAGAACCAGCTCAGCGTTGTTAATCTTTTATATTGTTTTCCTATTCTCTATTTCATTTATTTCTGCTCTAATCTTTATTATTTCCTTCCTTCTGTCAATTTTGGGATTAGTTTGTTCTTCTTTTCTAGTTCCTTGAGATGGAAAGCTATGTTGTTTATTTGAGATTCTTTTTCTTCATGTATGCATTTATCACTATAAGTTTCCCCCTTAGAACTGTTTTTGCTGTGCCCCTTAACTTTTGGTATGTTGTGTTTCTTTTTTTTGTTTGTATGAAGATATTTTTTTTCCTTTTGTTTTCTTCTTTGATCAGGAGTGTGTTGTTTAATTTCCATATATTTGTGAATTTTCTAGCTTTCTTCCTAGTTTCTAGCTTTCCTTTCTAGCTTTCTTTCTAGTTTCACATCATTGTAATCAGAAAAGATCCTTGATATGATTTATATTTTCTTGAATTTGTTGAGATTTGCTTTGTGGCCTAACATATAATCTATCCTGGAAAATGCTCCATGCTCTGAGGTAGGAGGTGGGGTGCCACCGACGGGGTTCTGCAATCAGCTCTTGTTGGGTGAGGTCACAGGCTATGCTCTCTGACAGGACAGTGTCACTGGCTGGATTCTGTGATTGGGTAGGGCTACAGGGTGAGCTCTGCAACCACTTCTGGTTAGGTGGGGTAACAGGCTGTGATCTTAGAACAGACAGTGCTACTGGCTGGACTTTTTGTCAGGTAGAGCCATAGGTAGGGCTTTGCAGCTGGGACGGAGTCTCAGGCTGGCTCTTTGACTATGCAGGGCTTCCGGCTGTGCCTTGGAACTGGGTGAGGTGATAGTCTGGGCTTTCCCATCACGTGGGCCACTGACTGTGCTACCCTATTGGGCAAGGTCACTGATAAGAAGGCTCTCTGATAAGAAGGGGCCTCCAGCTGTATCCTAAAGGGTGTGGAACTAGAGACTATGCTCCATGGTCGAGCTGGATCCCTGTCCAGGCTTTCAAGTCATGTGGAGTCACAGACTATGCTTGGTGATTGGTTGGGGTCACTGTCTGAATAACTGTGTTCAGCAAACAGACAAGGCCGTAGGCTGGATTGCACTGCTGAGTGGGTTTGTCATCTGGGCTCCATGGCTAGCTAGGGTTGTAGGCTGAGTTCTATGGCTGGGCTAGGCTGTAGGCTGAGCTCTGAGGTTGTCCAGAGTCACTGTTAAGACTCCCTGATTATGCAGGGCCAGAGGCTACGCTCAGCAGTTGGGAGGGTTGCTGGCTTGGCTCCTCGCTTAAGCAGGGCTGTTGGATGGGTTCTGTGGTTGCTTGGGTTCTCCAGCCAAGCCTCCTGGTGGGGAAGGATGAAGGCTATGCTCAGCTGTTGGGCGAGGCTGGGAACTGGCTTCCCTGCCCAGGTCAGATGGTAGAAAGGGCTTCAAGGTCAGTATGGCCCATTGTCTGGAGACCAAAATCAGGCAGAACTTCCAAATGAACTCCCAAGTCAGATAGGGCCACTGCCTGGGCTCTGCTGATGGGCAGAGATGCAGGCTGGGATCTCTGCTTGGGTGCAGCTGCAAATGGGAATGCAATTTGCTAAGATGTGAGTCCTGGTGGCAGTGAGCCTCAGCCCCCTTCTCCCTCACTACATGCTCCCCGGTAATTAAGCTACAGAAGTTCTCTTAGTGGTTCCCATGAGATGAGACCCAAGTGGGCCTCTTGGGAAGGATGGAGAAGCCAGGAGAGCTAGATACCTATCTTGGCCAAGTGGTGCCCTCTTGGTATAGCTCTGTGCCAGCCAGGAAGGATGATGTGGTCACAGTGTGACCATACCTCTTACCCTTTTAATGTGGTCCTTCCTGGTCTCTGGGGTCCAAGCTGGTGCTTCATCCTTACCCTCAGGTTTGGGGAGTTTTACAATGGTGCCTTGCCTATAAATAGTTGCTTGTTGGTCTTTTTGGGAGGGAGACTTAAGTCAGAAATGACCTATATGGCCATCTTGACAATGTGATTCCTCCACATACTTTTGGATCTACCCCAGAGTGGAGATTCAGGGCCTGGGTATGAAAACGAGAACTGTAAATGATGGATTACTGGAAGCTCAGTGTAGACAACTGAGTTAAAAATTCCAAAGGATCCAGTCATGGAGGGGGCTGCACAATTCTGTAAAATTTACCTCCAGGAGCTTACCAAGGTTCCCACAGTAAATATCAAAGAAAAGATCCCTTGTACATCTGTTCAAAAGTTTTTGTTAAAATCAATGATATGAAATAAGCTTGAAAGGGTTATAATTATGGCTAAGGGCTCTATTATGGATAAAGATTTTAGTCTCAGCTTTAACCTCCATCGGTAATGGTCTTGCATTGACCCATAGCGTCTTTGAATTTATACTTCTTCATCTATAACACAGAGAAATTTGACTAGATGTCCTCTGAAGCCATCTCAAGTCTACATATATTTCTGCCCAATTAAGTATGTAAGGATTTAGTACACTGGCAAGAAAAACATAAAGAAATTCCACAGAGAGGAATAGAAACAAATGTATTTCTTAAATCTCTTTTTAAATATATAAGAGAATTTTCCACTTTGGAGACAGATTTGGAGACAGATTATTATTTATCAGTCTTTTACAACATGGATCCTAAATGCCGTAATTTTTACAGAATCATGGTTAAACATCTGCCACAAAGGAAGCTGTGGTGAACATGATAGGACTGAAATAAAATCTACTAAGCACCCACTTTGTGCTAGGTGCTGTGATAGGTGTTTTTCACATTAATTTTTATAATAACACTGTGAACATCAGGATTCTATATACATGAGGGTTTTTTTTTTAATTTTTAAAGTTTTTTTTTTAAGATTTTATTTATTTGAGAGAGAGCACGAGAGTGAGAGACTGAGAGAACGACTGGGGGGCGAGGCAGAGGGAGAAGGAGACTCCCTGTGGAGCAGGGAACCTGACGTGGGACTCGATCCCGGGACCTGGGATCATGACCTGAGCTGAAAGCAGACACCCAACGACTGAGCCACCCAGGCGTCCTACATGAGGGTTAAAATAGTTTGTTATTCAGGTCATGCAGAAAAATGGTGAAACTCAGATTTGAACCCCGGGAGTCCCTACTTTTAACCATTGGTATACAGTTGTTGGGTTTTTTTTTTCAACTTTAACTTAAAATTGAATTAAAAGGCAGTATGAATATATATTAATATATTAACAAGTCAAAAATTACTGCTAAGCTTCCAGTGAAGTAGTTCCCTTTTCACTCCTGATTCTCCTTTTCCAGAAGTAACCATTTCCATCTCTTGTAGTTCTGTCTTCTGGTTTTAACTTCTGTATTTCTAAGTGGCATGTTGATGTTGCTAGTTCTTGATTTTTAAATTCTGGATGTTATCTATGCTTCTCTAGTAGAGACGGAATGAACTTTTACCTGACACATGTGGCTCTGGCTACTGTTTCAGCACATCTTACAGCTGGAGCGATAATGATTGGATGATTTTGGTCATTTAATATGGTTACTTAGTATTTTTCACATCTGAGCAGCAAACTATGCTATGGTTATATTTCTCTTCTTATATAGCTTTTTGTGTTACATGGGATCAGTAGCTCTCTCCCTGTCTTTAAACCATGAATATGCCTAGCTTCTATCCTCTCTCTATGGAGCTAATAAAACTCCTTCCAGTATGATTAAACCCATCAGGTAATCAAGTTCGAGTGTCTTATTCCTTGAAGACCTCCTCCCAGAGCACCCAACTCCTTACTCCAATCTGAACAGGGATGCTCCAGGCTCCAGGGCAGCTGGCATCTGGGACATTCCCTCACCATCTACCCTGGGAATTTTCTTCTCTCTCTCCCATGTTGAATATTATTTTTCTTCTCATTTTAGTATATGCAATCTATCTTTCATTAGCTTCCTGAAAAGGTATGCATAGGAGATAAGTATTTTACATAGTAAATGGCAGGTACAATGTCCTAAATTATAAATAATCTCAGCTTTTTGAAAGCATCGTCTCATTATCTTTTAGCTTCAACCATTATTTTGGAGAAATCAGACTTATTCATCTTGGAAACCTGCAAGATCTTCTCTTTATCTCCCATGATATGAAATTTTATAATGGCTTTGCTTTGTTTTTCATTTTCCTGGTCATTTGTAGGACTTGTGCTCTAGAAGTACAACTGCCCCACAAACACATAGCTGAAAATCTGCATTTAACGTTTGACTCCCCCAAAACTACTAATAGCCAACTGCTGACCTGAAGAAGCCTTACTAAAAACAAATAATCCAATAATAAATATTTTGTAGGTTATATGTATTACATACTGTATTCTTACAATAAAGCAAGGTAGAAAAAAGAAAATCATAAGGGAAAATAATCTACAGTACTGCATATTTTGCTGCATAAAAAATCCACATATAAGTGGATCCACACAGTTCAAACTTACATTGTTCAAGGGTCAACTCTACACGTTTTTAAGTTTGGGGATTTTTTTTTTTTAACATTACTACGTTGATAATTTCTTCCTCTCCATTTTCTTTATTTTTTGTGGGGGACTTTTATGGAATAACTGAATTGGATTTTAAAACTCTTGCATGAATCCTCGCTGTGATGTAAGGCCAGCTAGTGACATGGTGGGAGCTAGGGCAGTGGGGTAGGAGACATACTATCTGGTACAGAGCATTTCATTTAATCTCTCTATTTTTCATATAGTGGCTCCAGCCTCAAAGATGCCCTGTAGCCCCGAACCAAAGTCCCTCTGGGTTTGCCTCCTCCAGAGAGTAATCTTTGGGTCTTCTCCTGGAGTGAATGAGGCACAGTTGTCTGGCTACCTGGGATTAGGGGGCATCTGCCAGTCAAACCACTCCTTCCGCAGACTTTCAAGCAATCTTCCATTGTGAAGCCCTACAGACTTGCTCTCTTCTCCCTGAGCATTCTTGGAATTCTGTGGCGTGAGTCAGCTTTCTATCCTCCATTCTGAAAATACCAGTAACTATTCATCTATCCACTTCTGCCTTCCAAATTTCCGAAGGATGCCTGTCACCTCTATCATCTTCTATCCTGGTCTCTTTGCCATTGTGAGTTTTGACCTCCCCCCCTTCCTATCATTTTATTGGGGTTTAGAAGTAGATAAGGATATAGATGCATATGATCAATTTGCCATATTTAATTAGATACTGTTTTGATTTTCTTACATTTGCTAAATTACAATACTGGCTATTAGGTTAGAAAACCACTTCTCACTGGTAGACATCATTACCATGTTCTCCAGGAGTATTCAGGGAGTTGGGGGCCAACCATAACCCAACAGCTCAATTATCAGAATTTCAAACGAGACAGAATCCATCACAGGGCTTTAACCTTACAAAAATGGAAAAATGTCCAGCTAACAATTTTTTAAAGAAGAAATTCAGGGCACCTGGGTGGCTCAGTGGGTTGAAGCCTCTGCCTTCAGCTCAGGTCATGATCTCTGGGTCCTGGGATCGAGCCCAGCATCGGGCTCTCTGCTCAGTGGGGAGCCTGCTTTCTCCTCTCTCTCTGCCTACTTGTAATCTCTCTCTGTCAAATAAATCAATAAAACCTTAAAAAAAAAAAGAAATCCTACTGAAATAATCTAATATCTGAAAACTGTACTTTAATATCTATTTGCATTGATTTAAGTAGTTTGTAAAATAAAGTAAGTATATAAACTATTTCATAAGATTTCATAAATAGGTCTGTTTATATTTTGTAGTATTCTTAAGTTAAGCAATTTGGCTATCGTGGCCTAAATGCAATGGAAGTAACCAGAATGTGGACAGAATTTTCGAGGACAATCTAAGGGCATGGGGTAGCAATACTTCTTATGGGAGATTTATGGCATTTACCACTAACTACTGGAGTCTGCGATGCTTAGTAACAATAAGGAAGGGGAATAGGAGGTAAAAAATCCTTTCTGTATGCATTTTTCATGGTCACTCTTCCTTGCTTTTTTTGTATGCCAGTGTGATGTGCTATCTTTGCTACAGAAATGAAGGTAGAATTAGTGTGTGGTCTGCAGATCATGCAATACTTTTTGCAAAACAAAATTGTTTTAGACTATAAAACCTCTAAGAATACACTGTAATCTTTCTTCAAACACAATATGCAGAAGAAAAAGGCTCTTTGCTATGTATGTAGTAGTGGGCTCACAAAGAAATAAAACACTAGCACTGGTAAGGACTCATCACCGAGGCTCAAGCAGCTTAGGATGTCTTCTTGGTGGACCAACGACATTAAACCTGTGAGAGCGTATCTATCTTCTAGACTCAACTCCTTGGTGACATGGGACCTGTTTGCCCCAAACACTAGCTCTACCCAAGCCTCCCCTTTCTCAGCAATCCTGTCTAGCTTCCTCCTAATTTTCCATCTCGATTCAGCATCTCACATCTGCTTCTGTATCCTGGTCAGGAACACAGATGTTCAAGAGCCTACTTAATTCCTTTAGTTGTTTTAAGTTTTACCTGCTGCTCAGTGAGTTTCTTCTGTATTTCCTCCGAGTCACAGGAATCATAGACTATAGGCTTGGCCAGCTCTGACTCGATGTGAGCCAACCACGTCCTCAGGCTGCTCATGTTCTTATCTAGCTGCTGCACGGCGACCAGGGTCTCCTTCAGCTTCTTTACCCTACGGGCAGAGGAGAGACTTCACTCAAGTTTCCCTTGTGGGCAAAAGTGAGCACTGGGTCTAAAGCCAAGTTGCCTAGAGTCAAAGGCCAGCCTAGCTCAGCCACTTAGTGGCTGTGTGATTTTGGGCAACTGTACGCCCTTCCTGTGTCTCTGTTTCCTCATCTATAAAATGAGAGTACAGGAGGAGTATCTCTGAGATTTGAAAGAGTTGAATAACGCAGGGTCCATGGGAAACATTCAGTAGATCAGGTACGATGATGCTCAACACAGTGATAATGATATCACAGTGACAGATACCTCATGGTGTCATAAAAATTGTTATTTCCACACATTATGTAATTTATACTCATATGAAGAATACCTGGGAGAAAAAAAAGGAACATTTCTAATGGATTTTCACCCAACAGATTATGAATTAACAGTTCTGATTACTCCAGCCCTGACGGGGTCTATTTCAGTACCCTTGTGGCAGAAACTCAGTTAAAAGAAGAAAGCAATTAAAAAAAAAAAAAAAAAAAAAAAGAAGAAAGCACACTTGAGATGAACTATCAATGAGTAATCATATGCGCTTTCATGCCAGATCACATTAAAGGTGACTGAGGGTCCTCTGGGCCACCAGTGGCAGAGGGCACATGCAAGGCCGGCCACCAGCCAGTCTTCATCTGCAAAGCCTAGTCCAGTGCCGTATTTGTTAGACAGCACGTTTTGTTTTGTTTTTTTTTAATGTTTTCCCATTCTTTCCAGGAAGGAGTAAAAACCAAATTGCTTAAGATTGCCACTTACTAACAATCATGTGTGCACATCCTATGTGTCAGATGCTGAGAAGACAAAATAAATAAAACTTGATTATTTTCCTAATGAAACATACAATCTGACTGGAAATCTGGACATGTACACAATGAAATATAACACTGTGTGGTAAGAACTAAAGTAAAGAAATGAACCAAGTCCCTGGCTAATATACAAGGAGTGATCAATTCTGTCTGGCCGCTTCAGTAATCATTCACTCATTCATTCCCCATTCGCTCATGTCCGTGTTCCTTCTACAAACATCTATGATGTGAAGCAGACATGGTGCTAGGAGACAGAAATACAGGGATGACTGAAGTTTCATCCCTGTCACTGAGGACCTTACACTTTGCTGAAAGAGGAGAAATTAAGAAGTAACATTAGAGTGGCTTCTTGAAAGGTGGATACAAGCCAAGCTGACTATTTCTGGCCAAGGCAACGTAAGGGAGAAAAGCGGAGATTTTGAAGGCACCATGTGGTAATGTCAGAGGTGATGGGGGTGGGGAGGGTGGAGAGGAGCAGCAGAAGAGAGCTGTGGTTGTGCTGAGGCAAGATGGATGGACAGACTGGAGTGAGACTATACACGTCCTGCAGTGACATGACAATGGCGTTGTGTGCAGTTTAAAGATAAACAGGAACTTTGCTAAGGTGTGTCAGCCAAGGAATGATAGGATCAGGTCTGATTCTGAGTGAGTAAGTCTGACGTGAGGTTCATGAGGTAGTCCATTCAGGTAGAAGAATACCTATATTTGAGTAACATTTTCTGTTTGTAAAGGTAATCTTAGTGCATTACCTTATATTGTCTTGGAAAAAAATGTGTGTTTAAAAATTTATGTTTATACCCACAACATATTCTATTAATAGGAAACTAAAAACATGTGTTGCTGCTCTTTGTTTATCATGACTCATAATTCCATTCAAGGTGAGACTTCTCTAATTAGCTTTGTAAGTACAAATCGTACCCTGCCCCCAGGCCAGTTCAAGGTATCGGCCTTGAACAGTAATTCCAAGAACATTTACACACAGCCTACTCACATTTTTCTCATAATATAAGACAAAATTCACTTGAATGTCAGCTGGTGAATAGCAGTTTTAGATCGGCTACTGGGTGCAAAGCTCTGGGCACACATTTTATCAATGACCACGGCATGCGCTTGGTATTCGACGTGGCCCTGGCCATCCTGCTTTAGTGGCCCAGGCCGAAAGGACAGTCTCCAATCAATAAACACATGGGAACAGGACTACAGAATGGCTCATTGCACTGAGATGTCTGTCCTGGTTTTACCTCTATAAGAAAGTCCTTTTGGGAACCGCTCCCACTTGACCAGCTTCCTGTCTTCAGATCTGGTAAGATCTGAATGCTGACAATGCTTTGGGATGGGGTTTTATAGTGACCTCATACTATCATTAGGGTTTGGTATGGAGCTAGAGATTGGAAGAATACTTCATTCAGTGCTTGCTTCCTGCTTTCCCTTATTTTAACTCCCTGGCATTATTTATGCACAGGTTCCTCTTCCCATGTGAAATTCCTTGGGAAACTGGAACTGTGAATTTCTACTTTTGGTTTTCCCCTTCCCCTGTAATGCTACCCTCAGTGCTTGGCACAAAGCTGGGCACTACTTAAATGCCTGATAAACATAAATAATTAGTATTCTAAATAAAATACTTCTATTAAGTTAGCGTATTTTATTTTTAATTTAGTTGATATTAAATGTATACTCAAATTTTTCCCCTAAGTCCAACATTCACAAATGGTTTATCAAGTACTAAAATTTATTCATTTTTTTGGTTCAAAATTCACTTACAAAAATGATCAAAAGAGCGAAGGCACAAAAGAATGTGAGTAAATACTCTTCCACTGGATATTGTCTACACTAGTCAAATAATTTACAAGATTAGTAATCTTGTATGATATTGAATGGGTTCCAATAGTCAGAGCAGTTAGTGTGTAATATGTCAAGGGCATCGTGACATGGAAATGGTTGTTCATATAGTCCATTAGGGACAAGTTCCTCTTTCAAATGAATGAGTAAATCTTTGTAAAGTCAATGGGGGTGAACATTTAAGTGGTTTTCCTTTCTCATTTTTTTAAACATGTATTGGAGTACAAATAGCAAAATGCATTGTGTGTGTGTGTGTTGGGGGGAGCAGATGTGGGCTGGGGGAAATGGGCAGTAAAGCCCCAAACATCTTCCTTGAACTTATGAAACTTGATATTTGCAGGACATAGATCATCCCTCACCCCCTTTTTTTAGACAAATGTCCCATATTTTTTTCCCATTATTTCTTTAAAGGAAATCCTTGGGTAAAGTGTCGCAATATTTTTATTTATCTATCACTGTAGGAAGTTTGAGCAACATTCTTTTTGGTAGCATCCAGGGTTATAATTCAAAATGGATGTTTGCAGATGTCACAGGTCTGGGTAAATTTAGCAAATCTTGTGCATCTGTAAGTTCCTGTAGCCAGTGGGTCTTCTCATAGTCCAGTGTGCCTCATGGGACTTCACCTTCCTGAGAAGGGGTCTACTACTAAATCCAGTGGCATGAAGAGCTATATATACACATATACACTACATGTATATATTTATCACTACTTTCCTTTGAACTAATTTAGTAAATCTATAAATCAAAACAAAAAAAAATTCACATTCTAAATGTAACAGAACCAAAAGTACCATCAGTAAATCCTATTCACCAGTAGGAATTCATTTGGGGGAATGTTATGGTACAGGAATAATGTTTTTAAAAAATGAAGTTAAAATTCCTAATATAATGTTCTAACTGAAAAAAAAATCATGAAATAAACATTTGCATGATGCACAAAATTACTATTTGAGACGTAAATTTTTATATTTTGCACGTTTTAAAACCTTTATACTAGTCAGTGACCAGAACTTACTGACAAACCTAAACAGAAACAACTTTTTCTCATATACAAAACCCTCCAGGCCCCCGCACTATGAGCCGAGTTTTAGTTAATAAAGGGAAAGCTTTTTGCTACAAAGCGGAGAACTGGCTAAGGCTGCATTTCAGTTTCATCAGGAGCCCATCCTTTAAATAGCAGATGAGGGACCAACTGGATCTTCTTACTGGGTCTCTTTCCTGTGTCTCAGGCTCTCTAATGTAGCATTCCCCTTGTATGACGCATACAATCCGGAGACAACTGGAATACCAAGCCATGACCAAGTCCATTAACCTTTCCCTCCAGCTCCTCATGCCCAGTAGGGGGACAAGAAAACAAACCGACAAAGAACTCTTTGGAGTCCAAGGCCAACCAGCTCCTAACACCAAATCATCTCCACTTAACATTGGCAAAAACAAGCACGGATTAAAGATCCACCATCTAGCCTATGAAGCCCACGTAACATGAAAGCTATGCACAATGGAAGAAACTCAAGGAGATGCCTGCCTTGTGACATCGCAGTTACATTCTGGAAGATCTGCCTCCACACAGCCGTCCTCCGCCATCCTCGGGGCACACAGATCTTCTGCCACCACCATGAAGCTTCCAACTTGCAAAAGTTAGGTCTGCAGAGCAAAAGGCTAAATCCTGCGTGGGGATGAAAGTTTCCCCTTGTCTGCGTATGGAAGTATGAAAATGCTCACTCTAAACAAATGTTGGTAGGTCTCTGCCTGATAATATGACACTGAGCAGTGACAAGTGGTCATGTTTCTAAATAAAACCTACATTCATTAACATGTGCCAAGCCTGATCTCCTGGAATGTAGGCCACGAGTGTAAGAAGGGGAAAAGGCTCAGTGTAATCTGCAAGGAGGGGGAGGCTTTCTAAAGAAAGAAGGATATCAAAAATAAGGCTGGCTGCAGACGCTTTGCCATTCTGGAAGGACAGGCAGGTTTTCTTGTGGGCTGTTTGTTAAGTTGGAAAGGATTTTTCAAAAAGATAAATGAACCAAATGCAAACAAACAGAACCCCCCCAAGTACAGCAAGCTGTGGTAGCAAAAAAGAGCAACTTTTTTTTTCCTTCTTTTTGAAATGCCAGCTAAATGGTGTAAGTAGGAGTTTTAGGGGCTCTTTGGGAAGGTGGGATAGAAAAGATGTTCTGTAGAAAAGTGGTTGGTCTTCACTTCTGAAAGGACTATTTACACAATAAGAGTAATTAAAGAAATATTATTCTTCCCTTACATATTCAGAATCTTTGTCCTTTTAAAAATAATGATGTAAAGTGACAAAAGGAACATATTCATTTTAAGATAATAATAAATAAGGTATTTGTTCATTTGCTCGGTGGGATTCAGGTAACTTTCTTTTGTGAATTTCAAGAGCTTCAAATTTTCTGTACTGAATCTATATGAATTTCATAATTTAGGCTCTAAAAAAGTAAGCTCTCAAATTATTAATTACTGGTAATTTAATAAAATGTGATGAATGCTGGCTGCTTTAAATCCTTTTTGGATCAAGGTATACATACACACAAATAGATTATAACTACATAAATAAACAATGAACATTCGCTAAGTTCTTTTTAAAAGCCCTATATGATGAGCTACAAAATAAAACAAAGCATTTGGGTCTGATTGTGTGAGATAATGGCTTTTAAAACAGAAACATATTTTCTTTTTAAAAGCAGCAAACCTATATTTTACATAAGAAATATACTCTGGAAAAAAAAAGAAATGTACTCTGGAAAACTTAGTTATAAACAAAAGTATTTTTCAAATCCTGCTATTTAAAGATATCCTATTGTGAACGCTTTATAAAACAACCAGTCTTCTAATATATTATTTTTAGCAATCAGGAAGATAAACCTGTAAGATTTGGTTAAAGGAGTATATTGGTCATGATTCCATAACAGTAGGCAAATTTGTTTTTTCTTGATTATGACTAACACTTCTGGAAACTTGAGATCTTTGAAACTTTGTACTGCCATTTTTTCCCTAGTTTAATCTTTTTTTACTTTATTTAGTTTTTCTCACGAGTTCAAATTTTTCCCATGCTCATTATCATCAGGACAATATATTTATTGCAACAAATTAAACATAAAGCAAGGCTCTAAACACACAGTTACTGTAAGAGCAAAAAATGGTAACAATGGTAACAATATCAATATCCATGATGGGGGAAAATACTGAATAAATCGTGGTATATTAAAACTACGGAATATTCTGTAGCTCTCTAAAAGAACGAGATCGCCGCATGTGGCATTTCGAGGTATACACGGTCCTTCCTCTTGCATTGTCTCTTTGGAGCTATGGCAGTTATTTTGATGAATATTTTGAAAATGAGGAAGCCGGGGCTCAGAAAGGTTAGGCAGTAATCCCTAGGTCACACAGCCCAAACACTGTGGACTAAACTCGGGATTCTTGATTTGTTCTGTGCTGTTTCCATGCATGCTGCATCAGTACATTCCTGATCCTGGCCAGAGTTTTCCGAACCGACCACCATGAGGTAATGCCAGCCATAAACTGCAAGAGTCAAGTTTTCTTCTTCGAATAGTGGAACTCCTGCTAGACTGAAACCTCTTCTAAGGGCAGCTGCTCCAACTTCACAAAGCCTTCCTTGCACGGCATCTGAGGTTTACCTACACAGCCTCGAAGCTCCCTCTGGGCTGAGAACTGTCATTTGCTGAGTGCTCTGCTAAAAGCGGTTTACAGGTACTATCTCACTTAGTCTACTTAAAAACTTTTTACACCTGTGGTCACTGAAGTACTGAGAAGGTAAGGAACTTGTCTAACATCACAGTGTAGGCAAAGCAGAAGAACATGATGATTCAGGCAGGTGAGGCCTTAAGCCCATGCTCTGCTTTATTCTTATCTGTACATGTGGCACTTTGCATCCTATGTCTCAGATTGGAGAAATGCAACGAATACTGGAGTGGCCTTTATGTGCAAAGAGCTCCATTGGGTTCTGGCTTCATTACGGCTATGCTCACAGTGTAGCAGAGCGATGAAATTGTAGACAACCAATCACACAAGATACTTATTACAGCAGAGGGAAATTCTATGAAGGAGAGGTCACAAAGCCTGCTGAGAAGGTAAGAAGAATCTCGCCTAATCCAAAGAAAAGGAAGAACATGAAGAACAATTAGGAGAGGGCCAGGCAGGATGGGGGCAGGAGAGTGAGCAGGCAGATGCGATGGAAGGAGGAAGGCCTGAGCTGAGTCATGGGTACACTTGCTCTGTGTCCTTACTTGGTTAGGCACCATTTTCTCTTTCATCATTTACATTCTCTAGATCTGGGGTCAGCAAACTATGGCTGGCCCCCTGTTTTGATAATAAAATGTTACTGGAACCCAGCTGCATTTTTCCGTTTCCACACTGTCTAAGGCTGCTTTTGCAATATGGCGGAGGGGCTATTTGGTCCACAAGGCAAAAATATTAACTAGATAGTCTTGTGCAAAAAGTTTGCCAATCTCGGCCTTGTAGCAACATCCACAGTACTTCATACACAGGAGACATTCAGTAATTTTTTTAAATTATGTTTGTTTTTACTCTACTTCTATACAGTGTTTAAGGGAATTATAACAAATACATGGGTGTGGTGCATAAACAATGAATCTTGGATCACTGAAAAAATAAAATTAAAAAATATTAAAGCAAAAGAAAAATAAATACATAGTTGAAAAGCAAGCAGCCACAAAGGACCACATATTATGATTCCATGTATATTCAGATCTGTGCTGGCCTGGGGCCAGTGGAAGGAGAGAGGGGAGGGGACAAAGATGATTAAGGCTTTTATTTGGGGGTGATGACAATGTTTTAAAATTGATTGTGATGATGGATACACAGGTCTGTAAATATGCTAAAAATCACTAAATTGTATACTTGTGATAGATGAGTTGCATGGTAAGTGAATTATTCCTCAATAAAGCTGTTATTGAAAAAGAAAGTACCAAATAACTAAAATGTACTTTTGTTTTGGTAATGAGGATTTAGGTTTGGTAGAGGGAATAGGAATTACCCTTATGTTAGAGAATACAGTTAATTTTTTAAAGAACATCATTACAACAGAGCACACAACTTGAGTCTGACCTTCCTAGATACCCAAATGGGAAATGTTCAATAAAATACATCTGTTATAAAAAGACCTGAATGGGGCACCTAAGTGGCTCAATCAATTAAGCTTCTGCCTTCGGCTCAGGTCATGATCCTGAGGTCCTGAGATCGAGCCCCACATAGGGCTCTCTGCTCAGCAGAGACCCTGCTTCTCCTTTGTGCTCTGCCTGCAGCTCCCCCTGGCTTGTGCTCTCTCTCTCTCTCTGTCAAATAAATAAAATCTTTAAAAAAAAAAAAAGCACTGAACAACTAATACTAAATGACAGTTTCTGTTATCCTGAGCTCTAGAAAAACTACGTTTTTTTTTTCATAGGGTTCAGAGACAAAATGAGAGCCAGAATCCTAGAAGACAGTTCTATAGAAATTATAAGTACACCAATGACTGTTTCTTATGTTGACTCTTAAGGAAAAGCCAACAGCCTAGAAATGCTTTGGCCAATTGTCTTGGCCAATATCGACCAACAGGACTTTCTGGGATGGAGAAAATGTTCTGTACCCGCAATGCCCAGTAAAGTAGCCATTATCCCTCATATAGTCATTAAGCCCTGGAAATGTGACTAGAACAACTGACTGTAATTAAAATTAAACTGTAATTTAATTGCATCCCATTTCAGTTAATTTAAATAGCCACAGGTAGCTAATGACTGTTATATTAAACTGAGCAAGTCCAGAAAGTATGGACAGGATACTAGAGCATTATCCACTAAGGCCTAAAAGTAACTAAGCAAATTTTGTTACCCTAAAAAGCTGATAGTTCTTAGTGACAGTCAATTTAAAAATTCAGGGCAAAACACATTTACTTTGTACTCAGAATGGTCCAAGCTAATCCACTAGTGATAGGAAGGTGGCTCAAAATTATGCATTCTATTTGTATGCAATAGGTTTATTATCAGTAAATCTTTCTTTTCTTTTTCCTGTTTCTGTTAGCTGGGAAACTGTTCACCTGAATATATGATCTTCAAAAATTACTTCTCCATTCCCACAAGAGCACCAAAACAACACAGAAATATCAAAAGGCACAACTAAGTTGTGTTCTGCCTTAATAAATCAGTGTGAAAAAAAGTTGGAAGAGGGAAGAGTGGTGAATGGGACTGACCCACAGAAACTTGTTATTTGAGCTCGCACTCATATAAAGATGGGTGTGGGGGACAGTCACCTAGTGTGTGTACTCTTGAAGTGTGATAAAGAAGGAAATGGAAAATAAATATGATGGACGAGTGTCATTTAGGAGGCGCTTCAGAGAGACTATAAATCCAGTGTGGCATTAAGCTCTAGAACCAGTCATCTGGTATACTTTGGAATGAGGCAATCAGAAATGGACAACACATCTACAAAAATCTACATCTGTTTATGATGAGACTCTACTAGAGTAGAAACATATGAGCGTTTTAGTGACTATAGAGCAAAGTAGGCATACCCAAAAATATTTAACAGATTCAAACTTTACTAATGTGTCTTTGGAAAATTAGATAACATCTAGAAAATCCTCACTCGAACAACAGAAAAGTTATAAATAAACATGGCTTCGAGGAGAAAGCACCTAACTCGTTTGATGTAAAGCTGGGTAACGGCTGGGCATACACTTAAGCTCACTTCTTATGAATAAACTATGTTAAATCCAATTTAAAACATCTTTGACACAGTGTATCCCCCATCTTCTATACCACTGAGCCACTAAAGAATAGAAAAGAACATTAACTAGTTTAGCTGGATTACAAGGCAATGCAAGCCAACCCATGAGTCATAATCTAACCAAAAAAATCCAAGGATGTTTACCAAATGGGCGACTTCCCTAAGAAGGGTATTTATAGCACGATTTGTCTTTCTGAAGTAAGGTTTGCTTATCACAGACTGAGAAGTGAGGCTACACATACCAGCGGGGTTCTAAAACCTACATATGCTGGAAGACGTGGAGTAGTTGAGCTGAACCATACGTTACCCTCGCTTTATAGTACTTTACCCGGGCATTTAGCTTGTCACTTTACCAGATTTCTTCACATGTCTAGATGCCCACCATGAACTCCTCAAGGAAAGGGGCTTCTGTCTTTGTAGCCTCAAAATATCTCAGAGCTGCTGTGAGCCCTTTACAAAGGACTGGGAAATTAGACTGTTGAAATAATTACACAACCTAATTTCCTTTTAACTGCATTCTTTAGATCAGGGACGAGGAAGTCATAAACTTGGCAGACAGAATGCAGTGCTCCCAGCATGGGCTGTAGAATCATAGAGTGCAGGCTCTGCCACTCAGCACGTGTGTAACCATGCACAAACCTAAGCCTCACCTCTGCAGCTGGAAAATGGGTTTATAATAATGCCTCCTCAAAGGGTGCTGTGAACAACACAGGAGAAGATGCATATGAAGCCCATGGCATGGTCACTCGCACAAACCAAGGGTTCAATAAACGTCAGCTATCACAGTGCTGTGGCTAAACATTTTGAAAATGTATTCCATTTTTGTTCCATTATTGCTAACATAAAATACAATCTCACTTCCTTTCTAAATCAGCTCCTCTTTGAAACTCCCTTAGAGAACAAAAAATATGCTAGGTATTTTCAAAATCAACACATGCAATTGCCATGCCCATATGCAATTTTTGTGGGCGCACGGTATTCAAAAGGCACTAGTTCACATCCACATTTGTGCAGCACAGCTAAGGAAAAGAACCCAGATTTAAAAAAGTGTATTGTCAGTTAGCTCCAAATGGCTATGAATCAGAAGTATTCATAACATTTGAACTCTCCTAACTACCATACAAAAGAATGTCTGTTCAGATATTCAAGTACTCATTCATTCATTCACTCAAATATTTATTGAGCCCAAATTGCATTCAGGCACTGTTCTTGGTGCTCATGATATATGGTGAACAGAAGGTACAAAGATGCCCACTTGCCCTTGTGGAGCCTACATTACAATGTGAAATCAAGTTCACCTAAAATAAAGCAATTACCTCATCATTCCCTGTATATCAAATAACATAGTGTCTCATTCATTATATTAGACTTTTATAATGCTAATAAAGATCCTTATATATTTTTTCTTTCTTTACTTCTACCTCTTTTCCTCAGTCTTCCCTTCTGCAACAGAAACAGAATATTCCTCTCAAATAGAAGACAGACACTTATAGTTACTAAAGCTAAAAACAAAATTGCAATAATGTAGCAGATTATTTTTACAACTATGCTGAGTGGCAATAATTAGCTTTATTCCCACACTCTCNAAAAAAAAAAAACGACAAGAATTCGAGTTGGCCTTAATTCCTTATGTTTGTTAATTCTACTTAAATTCAATCTAGGTCTCATTTCCCTGAATGAAATGGGGAATATATATATACACATATATATATATACACACACATATATATATACATATATATATACACATACATATATAGTATAAAATATAAACATGTTTTTATTTATATTATTTTTATTATATATATATATATATATATATATATATATATATATATATATATATTTTTTTTTTTTCCCCTCTATTGTGGACAAAAATGCCCTCCATGGATACTAGTCAACAGATTTACTTCCGTCCTCATAGAAGGCTGAATACCCATGAAGCCCTGAAATAAAAGAATTCTCTTTTGGGAATGGGTTTTGCTTGGATATGACTTTCTCTCTTTCAGCTAAATTCAAACACCACTGAATTTATTAAATAAGAAGGAGAAGTTCAAACTTAATGAAAGTGACATTTATGAGAAAAGCATAAACTAAATTGGTGGGATAAAGAACACAGAGAGAGATTCATTGAATTGTCTTTAGCTGCAATGAAAGGTGGACTGAATGCTTTAAAATTCTGCATGCATGTGTCCTATTGAACGGGATCCTTCTTACCTGGCTGCCATGAGATCCAGGAGATGCTGCCACCGGTCGTTGACCTTTCCGAGCTTGTATTCAATCTCAGAGGCTCTGCTTTCATGGCTGGCTCTAGCAAGTCGTTCTCCCATTTGCTGGAGCTGTATTTTGTTCTCTTGGGCAACAGCAATTTCCTCTTGATAATCCTGCATAATAAACAGCAATCACAGAGATCAGAAATCATATTTTTAATGCATTCAGCCTGGCTCCACTAGAAACATGATAATTACCGTTTTGTATTGCTTGGAATAGTTTGGGCATGAGGAATGCTGTGTGAATATCAGTCCATGTACACAAGAATTAGTGGTACCTATTGTTTTCAGGATGTGCACAGACTCTAGATTGAAATTTCGTAAAGCTTTTCTTAAAGAGAATGGAGATATTTTTATTTACTTAAAATGGGCATTAAAAATCAATAACAGTGTATACATAAAGACAAAACTTGAAGGATTTTAATAACTAAGAAATTATACCTTATTGTTATAATCACCAACCTGGGTATTATATTTAGAATCAATCCTCATACAAATAGTTGTTAAGAGGCTTAGAAGTTGTGTGTATGAGTGTGTGTCCGTGTGTGTGTGTGTGCATGATTATATATGTGCAACTGACATATGTGTATTTATATGTAAATGTATATATGTGCTTCTATCAATTATTTGTGCAGAATGCTTTAGAAACGAATACCTTCATTTTAATGAGCTATCCTCTATACAGTGTCAATATTTTGCAACACATAGATCAATGGCAAACTAACTCAGGAGAATAATAATCATTAGTCTTAGGGGATTAACGGGTCTCAAAACTTTTTCATTTACCCAGTTTCTGTACTCACTTCTCTTAAAGATTATTTTGGATAAGGAAACACTGGCTCCATATGCAAGAGAAAGGCCACTGAACGGCATGGTTTAAGTGATGATGAATGGACATCTCCTATCTTCCCCAAGCCTCACCGCCTGACCAAATGATCCTCTTACTCCTGCCACAGGGACCGAAGCCAATCTTTAGAATGTCCTTTCCTTCATTTTTGGGCTTAACGCCTGTCGTGCAGCAAATACTATCTCAACAAAATAATTCTTGCTCTAAAGTTCATGTGGCAACAGGGCTACCCTCTCAAGTCAGTTTTCAAAGCAAGAAGATGCCTCCAAAATGGGAGAAGCCAGTGCAACTCTCTTCTGTCTCAGTGCGAGTGCTCTCTTTAGACCCAAGCAACTCCACCCCATGTATTCTCATTCTGTGTTACTTCAACACAGTGGGATTCAATGACCAACACACTAGATGTCCTGACCCCACAGAGGCAAGCTCATAAAGACTTCTTTTGAACTCTCATAACTGATTTTA